>VZRE01001249.1:36873-95000 GCA_013396775.1 Cephalopterus ornatus
CCGTGGGGATCCTGAGCCAGGCCCGCAACATGGAGGTGTACGTGGGAGAGGAGTACTGCGGCACCGGCCGGGGACAGAGCCGCGGCCGCCGCCGGGACACGGGGTGAGGGCGGGGCACGGCGGGGCCGGGGGCACTGACGGCCTCCGGGCAGCCTCGCGGTTTGCTGTGTGTGTCTCTGCGAGGGGCTCCTGCTGCGGAAGACCCCGTGTTTTTAAAAAGAATGGGGGAATTGGCGTTTTTCAACCTGGAGAAGAGAAGGCTTCGGGGTGACCTTATTGTGCCTTCCAGTGCCTGAAAGGAGCCGTCAGGAGAGATAAAGAGAGGCTGCAAAAGCATGGAGTGACAGGACAAGGGGGAATGGCTTCCCAGTGGCAGAGAACAGGTTTAGGTTAGATACGAGGAAGAAATCCTTCTTGTGAAGGTGGGAAGGCCCTGGCGCAGGTTGCCCAGAGAAGCTGTGGCTGCCCCATCCCTGGAAGTGTCCAAGGCCAAGTTGGACCTGGGCTAGTGGAAGGTGTCCGTGCCCATGGCAGGGGAGTTGGAACCAGATGGTCTTCAAGGTCCCTTCCAACCCAAACCATTCTGTGATTTCGGGAAAGATCTCTTGTGTCTTTAATAAGTAGTCATCCTGCACTTCAAAGAACAAGAGAGAAAATTTAAAAAAAAAGAAGGTTTTGTTCTTCCCTTCAGTACTTCCTTCCATCCTTTGCTGGGGGAAATAAAGCAACGTTTCTGTTTTGTTTGTAAGTCATTACATGGCACATCTTAATTAGCTAAATAGAAACCAGAGGACTCAGAGCCTCAGGGAAGGTGTGTGAATAACGTAGTGAGTCTCAAAAGCTTCTCTAGTACACTGTGTATGTACATATACAGGTAATTTTTAATGTACGTATTTCATAAGATTCATTACAAGTTGCAGGTAAGCATTAAAACTGCCATTAGAAACTAAAACTGCTATTAGAAACATTAAAACGGCATTAGAAATGTGTTGGGTCCGTCTTGTTTCTTACCTAGATATTTACCAATATGGTGTATTTCTACAAATAACTGTAGTACTTTGTGTATTGATGTCACAGCTCATTTATTTTATTTTTGTAGTGAAACTGAAGAGGTTACTTTATACCACAAGTACCATAAGTTTGAATGCCCTGCACCCTCCTGTAGAATTAAGGTGAGGAATTAAACACAATTGTTTCATTTTTCTTGGTGTTTTTAATCACTGAATTGACTAAATTGCATTGCTCTCCATCAAATTATTGGCTTTATACCCTTCATCTCTTCATATAATAACCTAAAAATCTGTTAGCTGGTACTTTGTCTTGATAGCAGAGTTCTTTTAAATTTGTATCTCAGTTTTCATGAAGACTTTATATGATACAGCTAATTTAGTCTTAGAGGAAAAAAATCATAAACCAGATAAACTGCAGATCTGTAATTAGAACTGTTAACTCTGATGTGGTTAAATAAGCTTTTGAAAATCATATGGCCACTACTCTTACATGCTTAGAGATCAAGGCCTGATTTATCTTTGGGGCACTCGGGCACCTCTGTTCCAGTCAGAATTTCCTGGGGAATAGTAGCAGTGAGAAATTGGCTGAATTTCCCTGGAAAAGAGTTCAGCATAGTTTTTCCCAAGACTCAAAGGACTATGCATTGTCCCCTAGGTACAAAGAAATTGAAACTGTTTTTTTCCTAACCAAAATATTTTTTTTCTTCTTGCAATAGCTGCTCTCCTTTGGTGAGAAACAGAGAGTACTCATCAGTAAAATAATTATAGAAGTGAAAGCAGTGTCTGCAAAACTAGCAACTGATTTTCCTTCACTAGGCTCAAGCATAGATCTAGACAGAGTGCAAACTATAATGGAATCTATGGGATCTAAGTTGTCTCCAGGTGCTCAGCAGCTCATGGACATGGTCCGATGTCAGCAGAAAGTAAGTCACTGTGCCTTTCTGTAAATGTGAACAGTACTCATCTGAGACCTTCCCAGTCTAAGAATGTTCTAAATTGATTTCGTGAAAAAGATTTTGTGGGTTTTTGTAACCCACAGTTTCTGCCATTTTAATCCTGGTTTAGCTGTTGCCACTCACACGAGTGCAGTGAGGAAAGATTGTGTGCTCCAGGAGTCACCAAGTCTAGAGTTAATAACTCTTCGTTACTATTTTAAACATCACTGTCACTGCTTGTCAAGGGTGGTGGGCACATTCCCTGGAATGTTTGGGATGTAGGTAGATGGGCTGGTTTTGACCTTTATTGTCATTATGAGCATGTCACCTTCAACTAAAGGGAACGTGAACTTACAGAGCATTTACTTGATTTAGATCCTGATCCTGTGGAGTGAACTGTTCCTACAGGACCCTGAATCCATCTGGTGTTAAAAATGTTCAGTCCTGGGGACATAGTGTTCTAAAAAGCCAGTAAAGCTCTTTTCTTAGAGAATGGCAAGATAATTAACACATCATATGTACAGGGAAAACATCTTCCTGTGCTTTTCCATAAGAATATAATTCAGAACTACTTTTAAAACCTTTACATCACACTAGTAGAATGCTGAGTTATATCTATTGCTAATACTGTATAATTTCCAGTATATTTTAATACTCAAGTTTTGTTAATTGTATTATTTTTTTTCCCATCAGAACAGTTTACCTCTTGGAGAAAAACTTAGTTGGATCTTGGGGAAAAATTTCGACTTTGGAGGTGACCATGCAATGGATGGATTACGCAGTGCAGCTGTTCAGTCATCACCAAGTCACTCAGCCGGTGAACCTTTGCCTGTTAAAAATCATTTAACGAGTGAAACAGTGTATAAAGACTTAAAAACAAGTCGTGATCTGAACACAGAGGCACTTGAGAGAGGGAATAGTTTTGACTCTGAAAGACTTGCTGCCCAGCAAAATGCAGTTGACCTCAGAAACGATCTGCAAGTTGTGGGATCTTTGCACGTGCAGCAACAAGCGAGTGAAACCCCAAATGTAGCCAACCCACAGGTGCTTCTTCCCTTTCTTCAAAACTTGTGCAGTCAGGTGAGTCACCTGCGGCTAAAAGATGGAGAGAGGCAGCTCAGGAAAAACTCGGTGGCTAAAGAGGAAGGCATTCAGTGCGTCGGGTGAGTTAAGTTTATGATACTTCTGAAAGTAGTAGCTTTACTGTATTTATTGACAAGTTTAAACAAAATGAGTAATGTCACCATTTTGTTCTCACTATGACAGCGATAGTGAATCTTAGATCGTGTGTTTTTGAAGGCTGGGTGGCAATGAGCGTGATTACAGTTAATTTTTCAGGTGGGCTGCTTGAATGCGGGAGTTTTTTCAGAAGAAATCACGTCATTTGTTGTTACTAAACTGTTTGTCTTTTACCTCCATTTCACCTCTTACAATTTTTAAAAAGTATGTTCCTGCACTTCCATACACATGTAGTTTGCCTTTCTGGTCTTCTGCTACGTTTTCATTTTGACTCCTTCTACCTCTCATATTCTTATGTCTTTTTTCACACAATGTGACCCAACCTTTTTGCTGTACTTAGTGTGTACCTTTTCCTACTCGTTGGCATTTGTGGAGCAGGCTTCAGAGTGCACCCAGCTTGATACCTAAGGAACAATAGTGGAAACTGTGAGATGTAGGAATGTTGTGTAGGAATTGGGATTGCAACAGAGCCTGAATATCTCCAGCTCCTGAAAGAATGCAGTGTTTTTAAAGAATGCAGTGCCAAACCAAAGAGTTGCATGGTGTGGATAATTCTTGAAGCACTTCTGCTGAGGAGGACAAAGTCTGCCGTGCTGACAGAGTTTGAACTCTGAGTGTACTGTGGAGTTGCGTGGATTTTGTTTTATCTAACTAAGTTCTCTAATGTATCACTGAGCCTTTGAAAAAACAAGGTTGAAGAAAGGTGACTATACACCACAGAATGTTGATGAAAAAACTGAAATTTAAAATGTGATAGGCAGGGTATTTTACTTGTGCTAAAAGCCTAATGCCTTTCACAGTTCATTGCCTAATAAATGAGATTTTACATTTAAAAGAAGTGCCCAGGTCTCTAAAATGCTCCTTGTCATTAAGAAATTGGTTATACTTACTCTTGTATTTGCTCTTTTTACAGGGTGGAACAACAGCCTATTTGCTCCTATTTGGAAAAGATCATCTCAAAAAATATGGATCTGATGGAGAAAAAGCTAATGGACTATATTGATCAGCAAATCCAGGCTCTTCAGACACACATAGACAATAAAATGGTTCTCTTGATGGACTTGGTTCAGAACTCAAAGCCAAACAAAATTTCACACGCACACTATGATTCTAATGAAGGGTTTTCCAATGGAGAGAGATGAATGGAGATGTAGGATTTCAGTGTAAATATTTTAAGGGCAATTACATTTACAAAGCTTAGTATTTATGGATTTACAGCTGTAAGGAACCTCAGCATTGTTAACTTGCATTTTGTTACTGTAATTCTACCCACTGTTGTACCCAGTTGTTAAGTTTTATGAAAGATCTTAAGAATGTGTGTTTTTTCCTAAATATAAGAGTTTTGTATGCCCTTTGTGGCTTATTTATTTCAAGAACACGTGCTGAAAGCCATATGAACAGTTCCCCAGTTTCAGTTTGAACTCTAAATAAACTGAGTTACTGCATATCTTTTTACCTGCACACAATCAGTTCACTTTTTTTGGAAGGTCAACCTTCATAACTTCATTCTGTTCTTCCTTTTTGATTCTGGAGTACAGCATTTAACTTGGACCGTGTAGGGGCTTTATGGTAAAACCCTAAGTTGGGTGCAAAGGCATTTTGGGGAGAAAATATCAGTGGGGAAGCAAGTGTTGACTCAACAAGCAGCAGAGACACGTAGAATCCAGTATCTTTATTTAGTCTGCCTAATATTTTCTTTTCCAGGAAAACTCTTTTTAAGAAGAGTGTCACACCTTGATGGTTGTAACTCACAGGAGCAGATTGGGAAGAGTACAGTTTGCTTTGAACAGACTTCTTGCAGTTGTCCCTCAGCTAAACTCCTGCCAGGAGCAGTTTCAAAGTGATTTGAAAAGATTAAAAGTTGTTGTTTTTTTGTTTTTTTTTTTAAGAAAAAAGGATCTTAATTGTCTTGTACTTTATACCTGTAAAATTTGTTTTTACATGCTTTCTAAGAAACACCCTGAGGTAGACACATATTCTTTCTCAACTCAGATAGAGTTGACTTAAGATAGAGTACTAAGTTAAGAGGTTTTTTTATTTGGTGTTTGGTATTTTTTTACGAAAGTTGAAATATGTTCCCAAGTGCTGTTGAGTTCCAATGCTGTTAATGTGTTGATTTTTTTTTCCCCCCTCCCCATTTTTATTTTTCCCCTCTTCAGGTGACAGATCTGCATAGGAGTTGACACAAATTCAAAATCTCCTCCAGTAGTTAAAGTGAGCTCTGGATTTTTTGATAACGGTATCCTGCTTGGTGTTTGTGATGTTTCAGTATCACAGCTACCACAATGAGAATATTTGAAATCAAAACCACAGATGCAAAAGTGTAGAAGTTGTATTGTTGCAGGTTTGGGGTTTGTTCAGCGTCTGCTTTAGTGAGGGATTCTGTGTGTAGAGAAAAAAAAAAAAATATTATTTCCATGGAAATGATACAAACATTTTTTCAGATACTTTTGTTCTGAAGAGTTGACCCACCCAGATTGCAAATTCTGAATCTGTAGCACCGAAGAGTTGTAAAAATTGGCAATAAAACAGTTGTGCAGAAGAGCATCACGATGTTAAGTTCTTTGGTATTGGTGCAGCCAAGGTTCTCCCAAGCTGTGCTGTCGCTGTCTTTACAACCAGAGAGATTTAAGACAAAAAAAGCTGGGCAAAAAAAAGGACCTTGTGGTTCTAACCCTGAGCCAGCCAGTGGTTTCCTAACTTGTCCTCAGTAAAACTCGTTCTGTGCTTTACAAGACTTTGAGTGTGATCTCATTACACCTGAATCCTGTTCTCGTTACAGACGTGTCCAGTTTCATGCATCTGGATGCAGAATCTTTCACTATGGATATAAATGGGAACATATCTAAAATGTTGTTCGAGTTCAGAAAGGTTAATAGTTCAAGGAGAGAATAGGCTTATGAGGAGCGTGATTAAATATTTCTTAGATCTGGTATCTGAAAGATGTGGCACAATGTGCTTTTCTCAGGTGGGGCTTTGGGCTCCATAAAAGCAAGAACAATGAGCATAATGGGAGTAACAATACAAGCTTTTAAAAATAGCTTTTCCATATTTTGTAGTTTTTATTAACTCTCAGTACTCGACTGCTGCGGAGCAGACTGTAAATGGTGCTGAAGAGTGTTGTCAGATTGGGGCACTAAAGCTTGGCTGTCCCATAAACAGCTTTGCAGCTCTAATTTGTAGACATGGTGCTTTTGGTTTCTGTTCCCAGACTGTCCTTTTCATATTCCTGTTCCTGCAGCAGGAGCATTTAACCTGGCCTGGAGTCAGCCAGCTGTGTTCATCATCTGTAGCACCAAGAAACAAAACTGGGTGGAATTGAGTGCAGTGTTAGAAGACACACAGGTCATAACAAAGCCTGAATGTGATGTGGGACGTGGTTTTTAAGTGGCTTGAGAAATGAGCTTAATCTTTTGCCATTCGTAACCCTTTCTGAATGAACACCGATCCTGCAGACTGCAACTAGGAGTGAAGGCTGCTCTTTCTACTTCAAGACTACATCTTAACCCAAAAGTCTGCCAGTTTGAAAAGTGCTGCTGTGACTTCACAAAACACAAACTTTGTTGAACCCCTTGCTCTGATGCCATGTTAGTTTTGAACTAGTCTCATTCACTGATCTCATTGGAGGGATGAAGGTAATTGATTTACACCGTGGAAGTGCTAAATCGGATTTTAAATATCTATATATTCCTCTTACCTGAGCGCTCAGCAGACCTGAGATCTCTCTTCAGACGGATGGGACCCACTGCAGTGTTAGTTTTCCATGTGTAAGGAGAAATGGCTCTTTTTTGCCTGGAGATACAGCCTTTGGTGCAGCGAGAGTTTGGGTTGTTGCTGTCACAGATAACAACATCACACTGGAGATAAACTGATGGGAAGCTCCGCAGGAACCTGAAGGCATTGAATTTGAACCTTCCACGGTGTTCAAGTGGTGGGTAGGTTACCACAGTGTCATCTTTATGGCAGCTGCAACAGGATTTACAGATCTATTAAAATAGTCCACATGCAATAATCATTCTTGCTAAGTCCTGTTGTCTGTAACTGCAGCATTTAACTGGGGCACTGGTTTTGTATGAGGGCGTACAATTATGTGGTGCATGTTTTTCCTACTTCTGTTTATGTAGTGACTTTTAATTTCTCTGAAACTCAGCTTCCAGCCACAGTCTACTAAAGAAGATCAGTGGAAGACATAAAAAATAAAACAACTACCTTTGAAATTTAGATTGTATTAGAAGAATATAATAAAATTAGAGTCTTACCCACTTCTCATTAAGTCATATGTTGGCGATCCAAAGTCAGGTTGTGGAGATGCTGTGCAGGTATCAACAAACACCAGAAGGTTTGGGTCAGTGGAGTGAAGACTGACTTGAGCAAAGAGAGTTTGGTTCAAGTCTACATAGTATGGGGACTGATGAATGGGCTCGGAGAATGAATCGGAGTTGTAGAAGGCCATGCTGACATTGTATCTTCCCATGGCAGTTATGTTTTGGATTACATTATTTCTCGTTACGTAAAAGACTTCTAAGGTCGAGTTGTTTTCCATCTTGCATTTTGCAATAATCTCCGTGTTCTTTTGACGGGTGATGATGTTCCCGGTCGAAGAGCGAGAGATGGTGTTGGTGTAAGTGATGCTGTGACCTTCCTCCTGCAGAAGGAACCGTGGGAAGTGCTCAGCCGTGGTTGTAGGAGCAGAGCAGTTGAAAGCCATTGCACTAAAGTTACAAAGCTGCTCTGTGCTTGTCAGGGACTCGAGATAACTTAGAAATGTGCAATAGGCTGCAACCAAAAATATCATCAACCCTCCTCCTGTTTTTTCAAAAGACTGAACCAACCCATGCAGCAAAAAGGTGAAGGAATACTGCACGGAGTGTGGAAAGTACCAAAGCTGCACTTCAGTCACCCTTATCAAAACAATGCTATAAACTAGCTCTTAGGGATTTTTGGGGAGGTTAATTTGTATGGAGCCTCCTGGACTTCCTTTAAAGGGCTCATTGATCATCAGGTTCTTAAAGCAGAAAACTATTCTTCCCACTTGAAGACAGGAAACGTGCAATGGCATGAGCTAAGTGAAAGTAAATCAACTTAAATCATAAATTGCTTTTACAAGCTTTTGTGATTCGTAAGCTATTATTAACTTATTCATGTAACTTTTGTTTCCCCCTTTACCTTTTTAATTGTTCCACAGCTGGTCAATGGGAAGGAAAAAGTTACCACATCTGTTATAACTGGTCTGCAAGATGGATCATTCAGCTGTAGGTGAGCTTCATTATAGCCAAGGGAGGCCAGATAAGACTTGCTCAAGACAATTTTCATGCTGTCTGAAGAGCATGTAAGGAATGCTGCCATTGGAAGAGAAATTAAAAAAAACAAACCCAAATACACATGAGCAACGAACTGCCATGGTCACTTTTCATTTGGTAGTTCAGGTACATTTGAGGTCATGCAGAAGTTGCAACAAAATTTCATGCTCAACCTCAAAACTGTAAGCAAAGCCACGCAAAACTCATGCTGAAAGTTTAATTTTAAACCCAGTAACACAGAATGCATCGCTGCCTTTATAAAAGGGAAAAGGAATCAGTGCTAGTGCAGAATGATGGGTGAGGAAATTGATTTTTTTTAGGCTTTAGAGGCTCCCTTTCCACCTCAGTTAATGGGAAGATGGGCCTGCAAACATCTAGAACCAATAAGCAAAATGGTCCCGATCTGGAGAAATGAAATTATGGCACAACTAAACCCTGTTTGACCAACCAGTGCAGGCCATTTTCCTGAGTATCTCAGGGAACAAAACCATTTAAACCAGTCAGTCAGTAAGTTTCTCTTTGCATCTCTAGGATGGTAACTATGCCTGCTTTGTCCAAAAAAGAGGAAAAACTCAGATTTTTTCAGTGGTGCCAGCCAGAAAAAAAGGACCCAGAAGTGAAAGAACAGGTTTTCTATTGCAGATAATGTCAGGTAATTACTAATGTGGGATTTTTGTTTGTAAAGAAGGTAAACAACTACCAATGAAAAGGCTTAACTCCTCAGTGTCAACCATCAGTTATTTTTGATGTTTTTAACAGAAAAAGCAGATGTGAGAAAAAGAATCAACATCCTCCTGAGGTGGCAAGTGCACTCACTGTCGGGCTCCACGGGACCTGGCAGTGGAACACTGGAATACTGAGCTGAGAATCCTCTGTAGGAGCTGAAAGAGTCTGTGGCCAACACAACTGTCATCGCATTGGAAGAAGATTCAAATGTGGGCTGGGCACGGCCACACACTTTCCCTATCAAGCCAGTGGTGGTGGTGAGGCCGTTGTAGACTGCTGTGAAGTCCAGCTGGCAGTTTCTGTCTAGTTCCAGGCTGTAGACAGAGGAAAAATTATTACAGGGAGATCCGAGTATAGATAATTTTGCTCATACTGGGTGGGGATCCAGTGCAGATAAAGTGTTCTGGTGAATTCCACTCAACTGAAATAAAAGAATGGAGAACAGCAGAATGCACCAACAGACCTTATTAAAACCAAATAAAACGTGGAAGACATATAAAAATTATTATGTTCCTTAGAAGAAATAGTTTTTAAAGTGTAGGGTTGACTTCTGTGGGTCTCTGAAAGCTCTTGTGTATCACCAGAGGCAGGCTCTTGCCATCTTTCTCTCTGCATGAGAGTTTATCTCAGGGCTCGCTGCCACTGGTGAAAAGCACCAGCTGTTCTGTGGAAGGTGGACACTTCCAAAACAACATCAGCAGATGGACCCTGGCCAGGAATGGTGGGAACAGAGACCGCACTGTGCAGAATTAATTTCAGAGGGCAGGGGTCAAGGTAGTGGTCTCCTGTAGAATCCTAAGCATTTCATACTGAATTCTTATAGAGCAGTCTGCAGTCTGAATGTCTCTAGAAATGTTCCTGAAGACTGACCTTTGAATTCCCTTGATTTGGAGACTTTCCTCCGTGCACAGTGTCAGGGAAGGCCAGAAAAGGGCCGCCAGCCTGTTTCATGTGGGACACCAACCCTGCCAAAGAGCAGGGTCAGGAAAATCCATGCCAGTGTGGTTTCCTTATGCATCCACTAGCATTTATCCTTGGAAGTACCTGAGCCAGTACCACACTTTGCCCAATGACCAGCAGTACTGAGGAAGATGCACCATGAGCAATAATTGCTTTATTCTTTGACCCTCAGCTCTGGATTGCAGTTGCAGTGCACACGACGGTTTTGAACATGTTTCTTGTGTAGCAAAAGCTTTATTTATACTGATGAATTTAAATTCGGATCATTCAGCCTGGCTTAAAGTTAACCTGCCCCTCATGGCTGGTCACCTGAAATGCTTTCTGTGTTTCCCTGACTGCACTGCAGCAGCTGTAGGGTCATGAACAGTGAGGTGGAACCCATTGCAATTATTTTATCGTAAGGCTCAACGAAGCACATTGGTTTTAAAAGTGTATAGATGTTCTAGAAGTTTGAAAGCACTTTCGTTTCCTCTGTTTAAAAAAAAGTAATGCCTTTAAATAGAATGGATAAAGAGTAATAGAGCATTAGAGCATTTACTCACAAAAAATCCTGGAACTGTAGTTTTATCTTGGAGTTTTTTGGTGTTTGTATGTGCCAGACACAGTATGTAAATGCAGGGTAAGGTGCTGGGTAGTTGGGGCTGCTGAATGTTCCATTGGGACCAGTTAATTGTCCCCCACAATTTTCAGGTTCTGGAAAGAAAAGCAGATGTATTGATAACAGAATAGGTCATTAAAAAAAAAAAAAGATTTAAAGTTATGTAAGTAGCAGGATTGTTTCTTTAGGATTCCATTCTTTCAGAAATGGTTAAAGGTACTAAACGTGGAACTTCTGTAGGGAATTTGAGGTCAGGTAGATGCTACAAAATAGAGGTCACTGTTCTATTTCATCAGCACAGTGTGATGACATCTGAGATGGCTGTAGATGAGTTAGCTTCGGTACCAGGAGCAGTTTAGTTATAACCACATTTAGGGTAAATTAGGTGCCCTCTTGGAAAACCAATAATAAAGATATTACACAAACCAGAAGAAACCGTGAGAGACTGTATATTACAGAAACCTATAAAACCTCGGTCGTGATCTGTGTGGAAGTGCAAAATCTTCAAGTTTGAGAGATTTTACTTGCTAGACAAAGGCAAAAAAATCAAGTCAGTGGAAACCTCAGAAAGACAAATGTAGACTAGAAATAGGGCACAATTTTTCAGCGGCAAAGTTAGGAATAGGAGCAGCATGAACTGAGATGTGGTAACTACTCTGTAAAATTGAAGATTTTAAGAGCTTAATACCATGGCACCAGGTTAGCAGAAGCAAAGGGACTGGTCGCAAGCTGAGATCGATTTTGTCCAAGCTATTCTTATCTTCCAAGGGAAAAAAAGTAAGGAGCTTGTTGAGCAAAACCCCTTTCTGACTTCTGTGACCTGTACTCAGCGGGAGTTCTGACTGGATGGTCAAGTTTTCTTTCTGGGTAAATGCTACAATATTTGCAAGCTGAGTAGATTTAGAAGAAGTCTGTAAGTAAGAGCCCCATAATGCTGCCTTGGCCATCATTTTTCTCAGGAAAATTTAACTTTTTAGTGTCTCTGCAAGTGCACTGTTTGTTGCCTCTTCCACTGATTTTTTCGCCCCACACCATTCTCTAAGGCCCAAAGACCTGACTGAGACTAATTAAAGATTCTGTTAATGGTCTCTAATTGCAGCCCTAAACTTTACCTTAATAGGAAAGTTTCTTTTAATGGTGCAGTTCAAGAGGTATTTAATGACTTACTTGATTCTGGTGAAAAGAAGTAGTAGAAGACAAAGAAGTTTCTTGTGAAATCCACCGAGTTTGTTGTTACGAGAAAAGTTAAACTGTCTGAAGACGATTCAAGCACTGGGACTGCCTCAGTGTTGTTACACACTTGTCCAAGAAGAGGTGAATTAGTTGAGGGGCCATCATACACTTTAATGCTTTCTGTTTCACAGCTTGAAGAAGGAGCAAATCTATTGAAAAAAAAACCATGGTGAGAACCACCTGAGCTCACTGACAGATACAGAGGATCACAGATAAATATATGCACATGGGCTGGGGCAATCCCACAAATACAGGCTGGGAAGGGAATGGATTAGGAGCAGCCCTGAAGAGAAGGATCTGCAGGTGCCTGAGAAGCTCAGTGTGACCTGATGATGTGCATCCCAGAAAATTAAACCATTTTGGGCTGCCTCAAAAGAAGGCAGATTGAGGAAAGTGGTACTCCCCCTCTACTCTGCTATTATGGGGCCTCAGCTGGGGTACTGTGTCCAGCTCTGGGGCCCCCAACAGAAGAAGGATGTGAACCCATTGGAGCAAGTCCAAAGGAGGCCACAAAGATGCTCCAAGGGTTGGAGCACGTCTCCTCTGGAGGCAGACAGAGAACTGGGGCCCTTCATCCTGGAGAAGAGAAGGCTCCAGGGAGAACTTAGAGCTCCTTGCAGCACCTTAAGGGGCTCTAAGAGAGCTGGAGAAGGACTTTGGACAGGAGGAAATGTCCCTGGAGGGACAGGACAAGGGGGAATGGCTTCCCAGTGCCAGCGGGCAGGGTTAAATGGGATATTGGCAAGAAATTCTTGGCTGTGAGGGTGGGGAGGCCCTGGCACAGGGTGCCCAGAGAAGCTGTGGCTGCCCCATCCCTGGGAGTGTCAAAGGCGAGGTTGGATGGGGCTTGGAGCAACCTGGGCTAGTGGAAAGTGTCCCTGCCCATGGCAGGGGGTGGGACTGGATGGTCTTTGAGGTCCCTTCTGACCCAAACCATTCTCCATTCGTTGGACTACACGTCACAGATTCAATAGAGAGAAATATTTGGAGGCAACACATTTCTGTGCTATATTCTAGTGAAATGAAACGTCACAAAAGCATCTGTAGGAAATACTTACTTAAAATAGGAGACGATGAGCCTAATTGTTTGATTTGCATTCCTCTGAATTTGCCAGGAGCAGCTTGCATTTGCATTTAGTTCAATCCTTAGGGCTTTGTTGAGCTCGTGAAGTGAAGCCCCACAGCGAGGTGCACCTGGTGAAGAACAGCAGCCACAAAAAACAGCCTGAAAGGGTCTCTCAAGTTTTCTCCTGCAATAGTATTTCATCCTCCGTTACGCAAAGACTCTGGAACAGCCCATCATGGAACAGACAAGAAAAATTTTGTCCTATTTTTTATTTATTTATTTGTATTACTGCAGTTTATGAAACCTGATGAATCAAATGGTAAAAGAATATTAGAAAATATGTTTTAACCTAATTTTCCTAGTAGCAGAGGAAAGGACGGTTAGGAAAACACACAGACCAAGCCAATAGCAAAACTGGAAATGCCAAGTGATGCAGGACACCTCAGCAACTCTCTTCAGCAAGGTTTATCACTATAAGCATTTTAAAGGTCTTTCCCCTACACCAAATTCCTAAAGATCGTTGGATCTGGTCCTGAGGTTCAGCCCTTGAGTTAGAAGAATTTGGGAACCTACACCTGGGCAATCAAAATGCTTTTTCGATTCGAGCTTTTCAGACTTGAACTTCTAAAGGACTGTGTGTAGGATCATTTTGTGTTTACTGCTGCGTGCAATCCTGACCCACCACCTCTGAAATGACACTGCCAAACAGGGAAAGCTTCAGAGAACGGCAACAAAAACGTTCAAGAGATTATAATATCTTCCAGACAAGGAATAAATAAATGGACTGAAGCATTGGAAGGTTGAAAGTCAGAGAACAAGGGGAAGAAGGAGGTGCCAGAGGTCTATAAATTGAAAGAGAGGGTTAATACGAGATATTCTCTTCCAATACAGCAACTAAGTGGCCTGGAATGAAACCAGTAAGTTGTAGTTTTGAAACAAGCAAACAAAGGAAACATTCTCTTTGCACGTCAACCTTTGGTGCAGGGTGATGTGGAAGGTAAAAGTAAAATATAAACCAGGTCAAATCTCGGAAAGAGAATGCCATTGTTAACTATTAAACACAAATACAGCATTTTCTCTGTTTCTGAAGTTCTGAGCCACATTTGCTGGTGTCTGGGAGAGTATTCTAGGGAAGTATTATGTAGGTTTGTATCCATATTTTTGCCTGAGCATCCTCTCTTGACTGTTTCTGGGTTCAGGATGTGGGGCTACCTGGACTTAACCCTAGTTCTCTTATGAAAAAACCACAACCCATCTATGTCTGACATCACTGACATCACTTAATAAGTTATGAAGGAGTTGCAGTAATTCTTTAGAGGAAGAAAACTTTAGGGAAAGCTTATAATCCAATCTGAGCATAAGATCACTTTTCTACTTTAATATTAATCTAAAAATGATTGTCTAAAACAGCCAGAAGGATTTTCTATGCAGCCTATGCAGTCCCAGATAAAAAGGTCAGGGTTTCTGATGGACTCCGGAGGGAAAAGAAATGTTTAGGACAGACTTTTAGAGACTCTTTTTGCCACATGTGAAACCTCCTAATTCTAAGAGCATTACAAGGCCAGTCCTACCCTTCTGCATCCCTCTGGGGTTCTGCAGACAGACACCACTGGAGCAGCTCTGCAGCAAAACTTCATCATCCTACAGTAGCCACCCACCTTTAGTCAGGTAAATTGCTGACCTGAGCACAGAATGGTGATCCCAAATCAAACAACAAACAAGTCTTCATTGCTTCTGATTGAACAAAGGAAAAATTAACAAATCTCCTTTTAAAACCAAACATTTCCCAGTTAGTCACCTGGTTCCACATTACTCCAATGTAGTATTAGTTTATAAAAGCAAATTTCCATTCCAGAGTGAAACACCTTCAAAACCAAGTCCTTACATTAAAAATTTGCCAGAGTGAGTAATATATTGATTTTTTTAATTATTATTTAATGTTTTTAATGCTTGCTGGAACATTTAGGTGTTACTATTGTGCATCGATACATTGAAATAAGATGCACTTCTAGAGATGTGTTTAACATTTTCCCCTTCAGTTGCCTATAAAACACCTATTGTGCAAAAAACAGTAAAACTTCACAGAGAACAAAAGGCGAGATTTCCGTACCTGTGGATTCGATTGAGTTGCCTTCAGGGAGAGCCAGAGCAGTGAAGAGAGGAAGGAGGAGGAACTGTCTGAGCCCCTGCATTTTGAGGGCAGCTGGGGAGGGTAGGCTTTGGCTTTTCTAACTTTTATACCTCCTGCTATTTCATAATCATCTTCTAGTACGTGGTATCATGGAGGGAGGGCTTAATCTCTCAGTTACTGTTCTTTTTAACAGATACAAATGAGAAAGTAGCAGGTGTGGTGGTTTTTTAACTGGGCACGGTGTGGAGTAAGTTTGACTTTGCTTTTGTCAGCTCTCTTGGGTTCAAAGCACGTTTTTCAGTTGATTTCGTTAGGTGTCTGTTTGGGTGTGTTGACATGAGCAGGAATGTTGCAGAAGGGATTGACAGACTCCCCTGGGAGACACATTTGCAGTTTGCTCTTAGCACTGGTCGGCAGGAGCTTGGTTTTCCCACCTTCACTTTGACACCTTGTCCCTTTAGGTTACACTGGGCACGTCATTCCCTGTGCTTGGGGATTCCTCAGCCTGTAAAGTGCAACTACCATAATAGAGTTGTTATGAGTGATATACTGCTGAAACACTCAGGGAGGAACAAGGCCAAATCCATGATCATTGCAGATTAAAAGAAGATTGCACAGCAACTACTTTGCAGACAGAACTTTCTCAGTCCCACAGTAAAAGCCACAGAAAAGGAATCAGCCTTTCCTTCCCGGGGTAAGGAAACAAGCACAGTCCCAGGAGGTTCAATTCCTTTCAGCACAACTGCAATGAGTAACTGTTCCAATATATCTACACTGCTTTGTCCGTCTTTCATAAGTACCAAAGCTCTTGAAATCCTGAGTGTTTCCTGCTGCAGCAGCGGATTCCCAGTTTTTAAAGCTTCTGGAGGCTGTGATGGTGCCAGTGGCACAGATGTGCTGTTACCTGACCTTGGGTTGGGTTGGGAGCTGCGTGGTGTGCGAGCAGCCAGGCTTCCCACACTGCCTGCGAGTCCCATTCCAGCACGGAGCACATATCCCACAGCTGAGCAAACACGGATCCTTTCAACTTTTCCAGGAAAACCAAACTGCAACGCAGATCTCCTTGAAACACATCCAGGTACCTTTCTTTCATAATTATTTTTTTTTTCGACAAAGCCACTTTGTTTTATAAGCGAACTGAAATAGTATGTATCTGTACTGATTCTATATTTCTAATCCCAGGCACAGGCCTTTGAAACAATTCTCTCTGATTTTTAACTCGCTTTAAGGGTTTTGGATGCAACTGTCTCTTCATCATGGCAAAGTACTTACACTTTCCTTTAAGCAGGGGGGCATCTGATACATGTATAAAGATGTCGCTCTGGCAAGGTTGGGTATTAGGAAGAAATTTTTTATGGAGAGAGTAATCAGACATTGGGATGGGCTGCCCAGGGAAGTGGTGGATTCACTGTCCCTGGAGGTGTTTAAGATGAGACTGGATGTGGCATCAGTGCCATGGTCTGGTAACCGTGGGTGTTGGATCAAGTGTTGGACTTGATGATCTCAGAGGTCTTTTCCAACCTGGTTGGAGTCTACAGTTTGAATTCCCTTTAGCTTCTGGAAATGTTAAATTTGCATTTACTCTGTATAGCCTTTCATTTCTTAAACCCACACACATACTTGGAAGGAATTTTCAAAGGCTGACATCCATTTCGTATGCAGTGGATGTGTGAGCTGGTGTGTGGAGCCCTGCCAATCAATGCTGTGTCCATCAGTGACCGCAGTAGCACCTCTGGGATAACACATTTAAGAAGGAAAAAATTAATCATGCAGAAATAATTATGCCCAGAGAAGAGGGGAGCGAGAACCTGTGAGAGAAGCAGCTGTGCAGCCCCCCAGGGCGGTGCAGGAGGAGGGCAGGAGGTTCCCCTGCAGCCCTGGTGCAGCCCACGGTGAGGCAGCCGTGCCCCTGCAGCCCAGGGAGGGCACGGGGGAGCAGAGACCCACCTGCAGCACGGGCACGGTCCTACACCGGAGCAGGGGAAGTCCTCCTCTGAGGAGGAAGGAGCAGCAGAGACAACTGTGATGAGCTTATTTCACACCCCATTCCCCATCCCCCTGTGCTGCTGTTGGAGGGGAGAAGGTGGAGAATTCAGGAGTGAGGTTAAGCCCAGGAAGAAGAAAGCGGGGGTGGGGGGAAAGTGTTTTAAGATTTAGGTTTTATTTCTCATTCTACTCTGATTTGATTGGTAATAAATAATTTTTTCCCAAGTAGAGCCTGTTTTGCCCATGACAGTAACTGCTGAGGGATCTCCCCCTGGTCTTATTTCAACCCGTAAAACTTTCGTTATGTTTTCTCTCCCTCATCCAACTGAGGAGGGGAGTGACAGGGTGGTTTTGGTGGATGCCTGATGTCCACCCAGAGTCACAACCCATCACATCACTCTACAAATCTGAGTGTTCAAAATGTTTTCAAATCTTGTGTGTTAAGCCCATCTTCAGGTAGTGTGATGTTTTCAGGTATCAGGTGATGCTAAAGTATTAATGGCCTACTTTGAATTTCCTCTTCCACCTCAAAAGAAAATGGCCATCAAGACTTCACGAAATTCCTTAAAATGAGAAGAGAATGACTGTAGGGAAGGTGATTTACAACAGCAGCTCCTCAAAAGAAATTAGCGTGTGTTTTAGTTCAAAGGAACACGGATTCACTGTTGTGACACGCATTTACAGGCACTTTTTCTCACTGCCTGCACCCAGGAATGCAACAGCAGGGAAAATGTGATTTCAGGCACTTTAAATCATTACTTTTGAGAAGCAGAACAGCAGGGTGATGGAGTTTTGTACCAACTAAGTGGGATTAGGAAACACTCTGGCTCAGGACGAGCATCCTGCAGGATGAGGACTTCAGCAGTGAACCTGCTCAGCCGATGCCAAGGCTCCAAGCTCCAGGTAAGAGATTAGACCTTGAGCTTCATAGGAGATCTGTGAGATTTGGGCTTCTGAGAGCTGGCCAGGTTATTCATGGAGAAGCCAAGTTTCAGAATGACTCTACTCCCTTTTTTGAATGGATGAAGCATAAAAGAAAAAGGTGCTGAAAAAAGTGGACTTTTTTTTCTCCTGTATGACACAGACTCTGGACTCCAGGCAGCCTTCTTCAGTACAGGGTGGCTCATGATATTTGTCAGATGGAAACTGAATATTGGCCTTATATAGGCTTTTCACAGTCAGGCCAAATTCACCAGATTGTCAAAATTTAATCCATCTCTGTCTATGAGATGATTGCTGAGCTCCCGTACAGTTCTGCAGTCAACAAGGTATTTTTCTCTATTATGAACTGAAAATTATTAATTTGCACTTTTTTGCCAGTGAGTCCTTCCAAGTCGGACGATCTAGCATTAAAGTGCAGAAACACTTTCTTGGTTCAAAGTGATATAATCTGAATATATTTTGAAAGAAAAAGAATGAAACAAATGCTTACAAAGAAGTCAGTTTCAACATACAATTTTTTTATACTTCTAATCTTCCCTAATAAAATCCGACCTATGGAAAGATTATGATAGTTCATATGTATTGCAGAGATGATACTTCAGTGCATGTACAATATTTTTTCCAAATATTTTAAAGTTCCCATTTAAGGGAAGTGCTCAACATTACTGGTTACAAGGGGTAATTATCCCTTTGGTTTATCTCTCTTTGTGAGCTCAGACAGCAGAACTGTGATGTGTGCACCTGTAAGGCAGGTTAATCTTCCTTAAATGCCCCATATTTGAATTATTTGGTGCAATGGGGAGAACTGGAAGAAAACTTTGAGAGGGAAACAAAGTCTTGACGAGAAAAAACAGCAGCTGATCCCATTATTCTTTGAGAGAATTTATTGAAGCTTAGGGTTTTACAAATCTGCAATATGGGCCCAAGAGATGTGAAATGAAGGAACTAAAGGAGAGTTAAGATTAAATACCTTTAGATTTACACTGCCTGCTGTATTGTAATGTTAGAAATCAGTAGCAGATCCTGCAACGCAGGGATCACGTAGAGAAGTGATCGCAGCGTGTTCTGGGCAGAAGGAGCATATTATTGGGGGACAATAATAATAACAACGCTGCCACCTGCGCTTCTTTTGCCTCTTGTCCTATAGCTCAGGGAGCCTTGGGGAGGATGAGGGAATCCATTGCCTGGGAAGGGTTGGGGAAACTGAGGGGGTCTGTGTCCTGGGAAGGGTCGGAAAGGAGGAGGGGCTCTATTGCCTGGGAAGGGTCGGGGAGGAGGAGGGATTCCGCTGCCTGGTGGGTGATGGGGAGGATCGGTGCGTACGACGCACCCGGACACTTTGCACCGTAGGCAAACTCTTGGGGAGACAGGACCTCTGAAGCGGAACTGGACAGGCCTCTGGGCTGATGAACTCCCACAGCTTGGGTCCCTCACACACCTGAGAAAGGAAAAAAGAAAAAAAACCTCACATATAAATTGTCGTACAGAAGTTGTGACGGGCTCACTAAGCCCCTTTGGCGGGGGTTACGAGAAACTTTCCTTCAAAAATTTCTGCCTGCCGTCTTAATCACAGTTCACGGCACAGAACTCCTGAATGCAGGTGCAACCATATGGAATTTAAATGCCTGCTGGTGTAATATGTACCACAGCATCTATAAATACCACACATGTAAATGTAAAGCACCTGATGGAATTTTAAATACATGAGAAAGAATTACTGCATAGGCCTGTTAGCTTTCCAAAGTTATTCTTCCTTTTGTCCTCATAATTTCTGAAGAGCTACGCAGAAATGATTCCGTATCCCAAATCCACCAAAACCCCTTTAATCAGATGCTCCATTCTCCTCTAAATTTTTTACATAATTTGTGAAATACCTTCTGAGAATTTATATCAATTCTTCTTCCCCACCAGAACACTTTAGTGAATTAAACATAAAAAGCCAGTAAATGAACCATAATAGCTGGTTCATTTAAAATCCTGCTGCTTCTAGCATGTCCAGTATTTCGTTGTTATGCAAATTCCCTTCCCTAACTCTTATCCCAATCAGTCCCTAGAGGATGAAAGTGTATCAAGTTCTTTAATACATATTAGTTCACATTATAAGCTGTGATGTAATGGTAATTGGTAGGGTGGGTGTGACTGACTATCAATCAAATTGAGTTGTACCTGAACGTTTGAAGGGCGTAAGAACATGGTGCAAAACTGCATTTGGGGTAGCACATCTTGGCTGGGACACCCCACGGGCGTGAATAAATATTTACCCTTCTACTGTTATATTTGGCATCCCAGGTCTCCTTGGTTGGCACAGGGTACTTAAGTATCTCAGCAACAACATCCTCATGTAGACGGGCAGGTCACTGAGGTTTGCTGGAGAGGAAGAAGTTTAATGTTAGTCACGTGAATAAGCCATAGGTAAGCACAGAGCAAAATGCAGCACGTATTAAACAGTAGCATGGTTTGAAAATTTAATTGTGGGCCCGGCTGCCGTGCCTGGAAATAGCAGCTGAGTGGAGAGGAAATGAATTTCTCTCTCTTTGATGGTCCACCATTAAAAGCTTGTTACTCCCTCCCACAGTTAACCCCGAGGTGACTCGTTATTGTTGTTCTTTCCTGGGAAGAGGGTGAGCTTGCCGGGGTCATGAGCTGTTTCTTTGCCTGTGAGCCCTCCAGAGCACATGGGCACTGGCTGGGCAGAGCCTGGCAGGCTATGGGTGGGCATTTAAAATGTGTTTTATCCATAGGTGATGCAGACACAGGCCAGCTTGTCCCCTGGGCACTTACCACCCAGGATGGTTCTGCTGCCAGTCCCTGTGTCAGCGGTCCCTGGATAAGCCATGACATCCCCAAGATCCCTGCCCGCCCCTGGACTCCCCAGCTTCCCCCTTTCCCTGCACTCAGGTGCCCTCTGCCATTAAACCTCCAGCCTTTCCCAGCTCGCACCTCTTACCCAGCATATCCTGCCCTTAGGAAAAGAAGTCATTAAAAAGAAGAAAGAATCAAAACACCTTATTCTGAACTCGTAGTTGCTGGGTTTGTATTTGCATGGGCTTTTAATGAAAAAAAAAAATAAAGGAAAATAAATGAGCCGATTGAGGGAAACATTTGCTTTTATGCCATTAATTAATATACATTGTAATCAGCTGAATGCATTAGGACTAGGAAATGTTATTAGCAACAGTTCTAAGGAATAGAGTTGTCATGGAGAAAGGGCTTATATTAAGGAAATCGTAGGGATTTTAAGACTAAAGATGACATATTACTGCATTAATGGGAACAAGATTTAATTCTGTTTGTTCCTCTCTGTAGGGAGATAGCCTCACGCTCAAATGTGTGCTTTGCATCTGAAGTTTAGTTTCCTGTATGTTGTCAACACAAGGCAACTGAGTGTCCTTTACCAAGGTGTAGCTGATAGGGCCAGACTTTAAAATAAACACTTAGGCTGTTCTCTAGGGCATCTGAAGCAGAATCTTACCAATTAATGAGGGGAATTTGCAATTCGATTTTTTTCAAAAGATAAAGCCCATTGTAGAAAACAAGTTCAAACCAAATGTCATTGAATATGTCAAAAGGATTCCCACTGACTCAACTTTGCTGCAACTTTGAAAGTGCAGGGAGGATCACTCCTTTGAAAGTGAGGATCTAGGAGGATCATCTCACTTTCTAGGAGTGAGATGATCTAGAGCAAATTTATATCGGTTTAGTGTGTCTACCCCAGTGAATTCCCCTTCCCCAGTACTTTCATCACAACATGTGTTTCTCCCCTATCATTATCGACAGCGTTTTCCATCCCCTGATTTGTATGGAAGTCAAAAGAATTATCCTAAAAATTAAATACGAGATCCATGAGTTGTGCACAGTGGAGACAGGGAGCCATGCCAGCACATCATCAGATCACAACTTCGATGGAGAACTGGGGATGTAAAATCAGAGCAAATATGCATTAATTACTTACTGGTGGTAAAGGCTGTTGTTTCAACAGCTGGAGAGACTGACAGAGCAGCTGAGCTTGTTACTGTGAGAAGAAAAAATATGAAGTTAAACATTGTCGATGTTCTAAATACATTGATGATTCATATGAAAAATAAGAAACCGCTCACCACAGTTGAAGAGATAAATACCTGGTTTTCCAGCTGTTGTGGACTTGGCTGTGACTGTTAAAGAGAAAACAAAAGACACACTTCAGTAACTGTTCCATTATTGGGCAAAGCAAGGACTGTCAATGGGGAAGGGCAGCAGTTTGCTCCCAGGATCATGCTTGATCCTGCAATTCTGACCAATATACCAGAGCCATACAAACCTGCTGCTCCAGGTGTTGTGTTTTCTGCAGGGGCTGATTGGAGACATGAGAGAAAACAAAACTGCAGGTTAAAAACCCTTTTCCCAGCACTGGAAGAGTGAGAGATACCTGAACCACAGGATTGCTGTAGGTCTCACTGGGGTGGCTGGGTGATGGTGCTGCTGCCCAGGGCAGGCATTAGGAAATTGCCTGGAGAAAGAGCAGCCTCAGTGGGAGGAAAACACATCCATGTGCAGGCTGCCTCTGCCATGGCCTCTGCCAGGCTCTGACCCACCTTGTGAAAGGCCCTGGAAACCTGGGGCTCTTTGCTAAGCAACAGTTTGGGGGCTAACGGGATAAGTTTCTAACACCCTGTGCCCACAGGAGTGCTGTGGTCTGTGCTGCCGTCTCAGTGGGCATTGAACCTGCCACTGGAAGCACATCCCTGTCAGTGCAGCGATGGGGATGCCGCTCAGGGAAGTGCTGGAAGGCTGGATTTCTTGGAGTGGGATAATCAAGTGCAGATCTGAGTTTATATTGGTGTAGTGTGTCTGCCCCAGCGGTTGCCCCTTCCCTAGTGCTTCCATCAGTGCCAGTATTTCTGCTTTCCCTTTCCCTCCTTTACTGTGTATGGAAGCCAAGGAAGAGACAATTGGGATTATCTCTGGTTCCAATGGCTAAACCCATGAGATTATCCACAGGGAGACAGTCCATACATGATCAGAGCATGGGTGGACAACTAAACATGTAAGCCAGAGCAACACTGTATTACTCACAAATGGTAATGTTTGCTGGTGCAGCAGCAGGAGAGACTGTTGCTGTGAGAAAGAAAAGATGAAATTAAATTTGCATTTTAAATGGATTTTTTTTTCACCAAGTCCCACAGTATATAAGCCAGAGTAATGTAGTATTGCTTAATACAGAAAGAAAAGGTGAAATTAAATATTGTCTGCATTTTAAGAAATACTTTTGCTCCAAGACTTGCATATTAAATATATATTTTTTCATGGAGATTGTAAGCCACAGTAATGCTATTTTATTTACAAGTGGTAAATTCTGCTGGTACAGCAGCAGTGGAGACTATTACTGTGAGAAAGAAAAAACTAAATTAAATACTGTGTGCATTTTAAATGTATATTTTTGCCACGAGACACACAGCATATAAGACAGAATAACACTGCAGGACTTACCAGCAGTGGTGTCTGCTGGTGCTGCACTAGGAGAGACTGTTGCTGTTGGAAAGAAAAGGTGAAATTAAATATTGTGTGCATGTGTGATAACACCAGCGTATTTTTTGTGAGAGCAATGCTCCAGGGAGGACTCGTCCCCTCTGCACACCACATTGACCAGTGATTCATAAAATATATCAGCTGTGGAAGCTTTGCAAGACCCACGCAGGGAAAACTCACCAGCTGGAGTGGGCTGTGTCGTGGCCAGGGTGGGAGTAGGTGGCTCTAGGGAAGAAAACAGAAAAGTGAATTTCTAGTTTTACTACAGAGGATGCTTGACAAAGACTTTGAGTTACTGCGTGAAAAACAAGAAAGCAGTAGGGACGTAGAACAACCCATTCATCTCTGAGCATCATCACCAAAAGGGATAAGGTGGCAAGCCCTGTTTCAAATGTCAGGTGGTAATGGTTGCAGTTACCTTGCAGGGGAAATCTTTAATTCTTTTAGGTGTGGTATATACTCACCAAGGGGGCACGTCTGCTTGAGTTGTCTGTTGACTTCACTCGAGGCCTTTACTAGTAAACCTAACCCTACTGAAAATTTGCTTTCATTTTTCCCCAGGATGAGCTGTAAAGCGGCATTTTCGGGGCTGGTTCTCACCCACAACTTGTTTCAGCCAGTTGTGTCACACCTCACTCATCCCAGGTTCACAGGGTGCCTGCTTTCATGTGGATGAGCTTTGTCCGTGGACCACAACTTGCCATGACTCTGACCACAAGGAGGCTGTGGTGACTTGGGTTCTCCAGCTGCACGTGGGTTTCCAGTAGGAATACAGAACTGCTGGAAAACTGGGAATGGATTTGGAAAAATCCTAAAGGAAGTTACTAAAAATAATTCCCACTAACTACAAGAAAAAGGAATTCGACTGACTACTCATAGTTTATAATTTATGGGAAATCTGGGGTAGGAGGACTAAGATATACAGTGATGGTATAAAATTATGAATCATATAGCAATGCATAAAGCAGACAGGTAACAGAGTAGGAAATGGCATCAGGTAAGATTGACAGCTACATTACAGGTAGCCAAAGGCCTTGAGAATTCACATAAAAAATTAAAATGCAAAGCTGTGTGAATAAACTGGATGAGTCAACAAAAAGGAAAAATGTGGTGAACCCCAGCAATTGTCACGGGGCTTGGCTTCATGCCTGAAATTATTCCACTGGTGGAAACAAGTTTTGCATAAAAATCTTAGCAGCAGGCACACTTAAATTGCTTAGTAGGCAAAAGCTTATGAGAGAACACAGAATATTCTGAGTTGGAAAAGACTCAGAAGGATCATTGAAATGCAACTTCTGGCCTTGTCCAGGACACCCCAACAATCCCACCACGTGCCTGAGACTGTTGTCCAAACTCTTCTTCATCTCTCGCAGCCTTAGGGCTGTGACCATTGCCCTGGGGAGCCTGTTCAGTGCCCAACCACCCTCTGGGGGAAGAACCTTTTCCTAATATCTAGCTTAGAAGTGCCAGTGTACCTGCACAGATGACACTGGCATCCTCTTTGTGCAGGCATTTATGGACACCGATCCCTGCGTGGGAGCACTCCAGCAGGTTCTCTTCATCCCCGCTGCACTGCACATCATCCAGGAGGATGCTCCCAGAGCCTGGGCCAAACTGGGCTTCAGACAGGGCTAGCAGGGCTTCTCCACACCCCAGGCTCCTGCACACCACCTGGGCATCCTCCAGATCCCAGGAATCATCGCAGACCGTTCCCCAGCTCCCGCTGTAGTAGAGTTCCACGCGGCCGGAGCACTGGTCACCACCTGCCAGTCGCAGGGGCAGAGCAGTGGGAAGTGCTGTGGAGAAAGAACGCATGTCGTGTGTCAGTGGTGTGTGCCCAAGGTGGTGGCACAGCTGCTCTCAGGCCAAGGGTCACCCCAGCGGAGGCAGGAGCAGGCAGCCCACAGCGTGGTTCCTCCCCGGAATTTCAGTGCTGCTCTAGGACAGTTATTATAAATTCTCAAACCCAGCTTTATACCCTGTGGGCACTGACAGGGTCCTCTCCCAGTGTGCTGATGTCCGGGGAAACCACTCCTCTCCCGTGCAGCCAGTCACCTTTCCCCACTGTGTGCATCAAAGGGAAGCTTTCCCCCTTTTTCTTTACCATCATCTACACCACAGTGCTGCCTAAAGGACAAATACCCAACCTTTTCCTGGGATACTGTGCAATCTAAGGGATATGGTTTGGGTGTGTTTTTTTCCATCCTTTAAAAAATGCCTGGTTCAGCCCCTTTCCCCATCCTTGCTGACCCTCTGGCATAACAGATGGCTGGCACAGCACCATTCCCCCAGAACAGCGGCAGAGCTATTTCTTCAGACCACGCTCATTTCTGAAAGCTGGGTGCTTACGGAATACTCCACACATTTATCTCCCTTTTAGAGGGAAAGGCTTTTAGAAACCTGAAGTTCCAAATTAGTTTTACGGGCCTGGAGTGTATTTTTCTTTCAGAGAAAGAAATGAGAGACACTGCCAACGACATAATTGAGTTCCTCCTGGTTTGTGGCCATCATAAACTGCACCAAGTACACACACCTGTCTTACTCCCTGTAAGGTGGGTCAGTAATTACGAGGTTTTCATTTTGGGACGCTTTGCTGTCACCTGGCAGCCGTTTGTAACCGACTAACGCACATCCATTCTGGATGAGGGCCATGTTTCCTGGGACTCCTCGTCCTTAACTCCTTTTTGCTGACCACGATCAAAGCTCCTTCCATCTGAGTACCATGCTGAGCGTCTACTTCTGCAAAAGTTGGCTGTGAAGAAGAAGTGCCAGCAGCAGTGTGCTTGGCTCACTTCCCAAAATCTAGGTCTAAACTTCCACAAGAATGCCAAACACAAATTCAGGGAGAAAACCAGATAATTGAAACAAATGCTAATTAACGGGACAAGCATAACAAGGTATGCCCAGGATTGTCTCTTTGGCACCTGTTGGTGGTCAGGGACTTTCTGAGCCCCAAATGGAGCCTTGCACAGTGATGAGGACAGAGATACTTTTGCTCCTAAAGCACAGAGGTTGCACCTGGCTGTTCCTTACCTTCAGTCACTGTCGTCAGTGGGGCTGGAGTTGTTGGTGCCTTGGCATTGGCTTGAGCTCGGACAGCTGCCACCAAATCCTGTATTCCTGTGACAAAATAACCTCTTGAAGTTTTGAAGGAAAAACCAGTAGGAACAATGAACAATAATGACCAGCACAGATATGAAGCAGAATTAGATTTGGGTTAAAGTATCTGGATTTGTCGTTTTGCTAAAGAAAAGTGTGAAGTCTCTACTGATACATAACACCACAATGAATAAATACATGAAAGTTGGATTTTGAAGCCTCTTAGCTGCTGAAGAATAAAGCAGTGTGTTCTTAGCCCTCTTTATTGAACTTCATTGAATACTTTTTCCATAGAGTATGGCTTTTCCTTAGCTTACTTTGGCTCCAAGTGTCTCTTGCCACTCTAACTTTGCCTTCAAAAGCTGTGCTTTGCACTCCTGGTGTAGATGCTGCCTCAGCCTCTTCATTTACTGAAGTGGATGCAAAGGAGGAGTTCAGGGATGTTGAAGTGACTGTGGAAGTATTGAGAAAATACATTATTGGAGAAAAACATCAATCAGTGATAGAAACTGCAGCTGATGATTCCTGAAATGATTTTGATTATGTCCTTGAAGGAAAAGTGACTTGGACTGTAGCCTCTAAAATCTGGTAATTTGAGTCAAAACTTCTAGTAAATATTTACTCAGGCGAGGTGGTATTTTGTTAATGTTGACTATAAGCTGAATTTTTCTTCACTGAGAAAATGAATTAGCAGTTGACTGATCTTAACCTTTATACAGTTATTTGAATCCCACCAATGTAATCTATTTTGAATAAACTCAAGCACTACTGTTATTAGATTTTATGGCACAGTGTCTGTATCTTACCTTCAGCAACTGTGGAAAGGATTTCTGGAGCTGAGGTACTCCTATCTGTAAGGGAGGCAGGTGAAAAGTTTGATCCTGGAGTATTTTCAGAGGCTGTGAGAAAGAGGAAGAGACATGGAAACAAGAGGGAAAGAGCATGCAGGTAAGGCTGACTGACTGAAATCAGCTCTTGATGAATTTAATTGCCTTCAGACTTTCTGGACAAGGAAGCATGAGTATTACTTGTCTTTCATACCCACTGACATCTCAGAAATGTTCATGTTAATGCTTTGCATTTCAAGCATCAAAATAGTTTCAGACTCCTTTCACCAAGAGTAAGAAAAGCAAAAAGAGAGTGAGAAGCAAAAATAAAAATGGGTGTTTTAACTTGGCAGTAACATTGATTGGTATTTAATGTCCCAACACTGCAAACAGGGTGTGTTTTGTCAGCCTGGGGGGATTTGATAAGAAAACCCAAGTCTGGAGGCTTATGGATTGTTTAGAACCCAGACAGGTAATCTTACAAAGAGTGAGCAATGTAGACTGAGTGGCTTTTTCCCCCTGAGTCATGTTTCATAAGGAAATAAAAAATAAAAATAATGATTTCCTTCAGGAACCATGGTTCAAACTGTGCAACACCCAGCTTCCCTCGGGGCAGGCTCTGCGTGCAGCACTCACAGCTCCCACCTGGGTGGTGGAAGCCTGCCCATGCTGCCAGAAATCCAACAAGTTCACGGACAAACATCACCTGCACTGAGAGATGCTGATTTTGCAACTCTTGGCATCTCCACTGATGTCTCCTCCTAAGCAAAACTTATAACCCCGTTTTTCCAACATGCTGCAGGTTGCACAAATGCCCTTTACCTGTCTGCAGCGTAGTCAGGATTTCTGATATCTTGCTTTCCTTGGTGGTGACGGTGGAAGGAAGGGAGGTAGCTGTGCTAGCAGGGGAGGCTGGAAGGATGAGAAATTAAATGGTTGTAAGCAGCAGTTAAAAGCAAAAGAGTCCTTTGAAGAGCTTGTGACTTGCTTTAGGTCTCAGGCTTGATAAAAACCTGATCTAGTGGGTGACATTCCTGCCCGTGGCTGGGGGTTGGAACTAAATGATCTTTAAAGTCCCTTCCAACTCAAACCATTCCATGAGTATCAGTCTGCTAAATAACTCATCTCCCAGCTGAGGAACATGAATGCAAATGCCTGGCTGTGCTCCTTAACATTTCTGGAATTTTTATGAATCTTGGACACACAAAATTACCATGATCTGGACAGTTTTGCTTTGTAAATTTATAAGTGTATTATTTATACCTACAATCTCAGAGGTATAAATAAATGAGTACATCCTTGCTAGGTCTTGACAGCCAATATTTGTCAAGTGAAGGTGTTGTAAGGGGGTTGTTCCTTCACAAAAACATTTTATTTATTCTGCTATAAATATTTACAGATTTACATCTTAATTCAGCTGAAAAAACCCAAATTAACAGGACAATTATTTTAAATAGCACTTGTTAAATGGCTGTTCTTACCTTCATAAACTGTGGCTGGGATTTCAGGAGCAGATGTGGCAATTTCCTCTGTGACAGTGGTGGATGCAGAAGACACAGCTGAGGGCAGTTCAGGAAATACAAAGAGTAGAGATTGGCAGGGATTAGGAGTGCACACATGAATGGAAACTTGATGAAGGTAAGTAGATTTGGGCTTTGCAGAACAGTGAGTCATTGCACAGCCTTTTACTTTTGATTAAAAAAAAAGACTTTCACCTTCAGTTAATATTTAATAATAAAGATAGTCGATGTTTGTGTTTCTGTCTGCATTCCTTCCCTACTAGAGGTGCTGTAGTCGTTTGGAAAGACGCAAAGATAGTGTTGGCCATTGGCTCTTCCAAGGCTCATTCCACACAGTGCTATTCAATATTTGTACTGTATTCCCAATGCATTCCTCCTGCCTCCTCCAAACAAATTGCACATATTGCTCGAAATTTCCACACGTGACATTTGCAGTTTCTTTTTCAACCTCACCTTTGTCGGCAGAAGCTGGGGGTTCTGTGGCAGATGTCACAACAGGGCTCTCTGTGGCAAGTGTTGATGTAGAAATGGAACTTTGGGCGTTTGTTGAGGGTGCTGGAAGGGAGAGGAAAGAAATTATTAGAGAGATAAAAGAACAGTCATGAGAACTGAGACATTGGTGAAGTAATTTAGATATCAGGTTTTGTGCAGCACTAGGTTAATGCACCAGATCTTCACTTCTGGTAAACTGAGATTTCTGTCAATTAATTGCAGTTCTAAATGAGCTTCAGAGATATTTGCCAGTGGTGCCATCAGTGCAGAAAGGGCTGTGGAAAAATATGCAGCAACAGCTCAGCGTTACTAGAATGTGCTTTTGTGGGTTAAAGCCTTAAGGATGAATGATTTTGGGAACCATTTTTTCATTTCTGTGTTACATATAATGTAATAAACCATATAAACATGATTCTTTTATTCTATATGATAGAAAACTGCACTTTAGCACCCGCTCTTCTGTGTCTGTGTGTTATGAAGAGCATAATTAACTCAACACTTAAACCCCCCAGAAAACATGAGGAGAGTCTGTACTTTAGGATTTCCAGGGTGCTATGATTATTTCAGGCTCCCTGGGGGAGTCAGAGACTTAGACCTGAAGTGTTAAGACTTGCCTTGTGTTTTCACTAATTATTAGTAGATAAATGGCAAATGCAGTTTGTATTAGCAATGCAAAGAACAGAAATAATGTTGCAGTAGATGAATAAATAGTAATTTGAAGCAATAACTGGTAATTCAGAGAAAGAGCCTTTCCAGAAAACTGTCTTCTAAGGAGGTGTAACCACATGACTTCTCTGAGTTAAAAATGAGTCTCTGTGAAGAGCTGATGAGCTCATGTCTCAAAAGCCTTGCCTTACCTTGGGGTGCAACTGTGGCGTTTATCGCACCTGTGAACATCAAAAAAAGCAAAAATTTACTTTATGGTGCAGTTATTTCTATTGCTGTCCAGGACATCCTTCTGTTCCTCGATCACACAATGAGCCTCCACACACACGTCTCAGCCCTAGTCTGATTTCCAAGCTCTACTCTGATGTTTCATGCATTTGTGGTCAACAGGAAAGTCCAAAGGGGTTTTTAGGAGTGCGTAACTTATTTATTTACCTGAACAGAGGACACCGACATCCTCATGGTGCCTGCAGTTGTGTCTGCCCCAGCCGGCATGCGGGCAGTCCCAAAGGTGAGATTCCGTCCCTCTGCACCGCACGTCATCCAGCAGGATGTCGTTCCTCCCGGGGCCAAAGTAGGACAGTCCCAAGACAGAGACAGCTTCACCACAGTTAAGTTGTCTGCACACAACATTGGCACTGTTCATGTTGAAATAGTCGTCACAGACCGTGCCCCATTTGCCGCCGTGGAAAACTTCAACCCTCCCGGCGCATCGGTTCCACCCGGATGCCAGTTTCAGCTGTGGTGACTGTGGAACTAAAGCAAAATTTGACAGGTGAATGTCAATTTGTGTATTTATGTCTGTTTATTCTAATGTCTAATGGTGCATGTCCGTGGCTCTGCTGTGTGCAGGGCCTACCTCAGTAGGTGTGAGGTAACCAGCTCACCCAGGGAGCTCTGCAGATCTGCCCAGCACGTTCACGCTCAGGAGCACATCTCACCCTCTTACCTTCGGGTTTAAATTTGTCTTTAATCCAGTCTGAAACTTTGTCCCATATTGATTTCTGATCTCCAGGTGGTCGGATCCTCCATGCGCCACTTGCTATAGCAGAGAAGAAAACATTGGCACTGAAATAATGCATCACAATTCTGTGTGTGTTTTATGTTTTGCTGTGAGATGGTACCTGTTATGTGTTGATACAGTTACAGAATCATGTAAGTTGGAAAAGGCCTCTAAGCTCACTGAGTTCAACCTTTGGCTGATCACCACCTTGTCAACCAGATGAGAGCTGTAAGTGCCGTGTCCAGTCATTCCCTGAACGCCTCCAGGGACGGTGACTCCACCACCTCCCTGGGCAGCCCACTGCAATGCTTGACAAACCTTTCTGTGGAAAAATTCGTCCGGTTACATACTGTAAGTGTTGGCATGTGGTGTGTTTTCAAGGCAATCCCGTGGCTGAATGAGATGCTCTGAGCTTGAACACCATGAAAAAATATTGCCAATCCCTTATGAAAAGAGGTAGGAGAGGTGGAGGTGAGTTTGTTCCCTCGTCTCATGGCTCATTGGAAGATGGCTGTAGACAACCTTATTTCATGGCAGCACGAAGAGCAAAGGGATCTGACCCCAGTAATATAGTATATTATAGAACAAAATGTATGTCTGATTAACCCAGACCATGTCATCATGGTTCAGATACCAGAAGATGAAATGGTCTTCTAAAAGAAGATACAAACCTGTGGTCTGATTTGATAATCAGATGGGTGGATTTGATAATCTGTAGTCTTAGCCCCATGAATACCTTAGAAACCCTACTGGTGTCCATGAAAGGAAGAAGGATTTAGGCTGCCAGGGGTCAGGACAATGTTTTCAAATAGCAGCTTTTAAAAATAATATAGTTGCTCTTTCGGAATTGGCATGCTCTGAAAACCTGTGCCTGATTAATTCACTAAAATCAGGGGAAATTTCACTTGGGAATTTTTTAACTTCCTTTTCAAATTGGCGTTTGATCTCCAGGCACTCACTTTCACAGACATTTATTTTAGTGATACTAATGTCTTAGGTTTGCAAGATAGGATCCTAAGGGGTTTTTCCAGTCAAAATTAATCCAGTCTACATAAGGTCAAACCAAAGACAAAAAGGAACCTATAGAATAAGGACCAAGATTATAATATTGTTGAAGTGTTGGGATCTGACCCCATTCTTGAAATGCAGCTTTGTACTTTCTAATGCTGACCTTCTCTCTGGGCTGTCTTTGCTCTTGTTTTTTGAATAATTCAATATAGCCAACACTTAATCCACACGCTATGAAATTAACACCTTTTGTAAGGAATTGGCAAGACTTTTTTCTTGGTGCTCATGCTGATAATTAAAGCTCAAAGTATCTCATTTAAACTAGCAAGATTATAAGGGAGGTTTGGGATTACTGTGGGAAGTTTGAAGGAAGATGTCCCTGCAGTAGAGTATATTTCCATTTGGGTCTGGCAGACTGCTCTCTGTTTCTTTTTCCCTCTTTCTCTAAATTTGAAAATGTACAGTATAGAAGAATTTTCATTAAAACTAGGATATTAGAAGGTGAATGATTAGAGAGCAACTTCCACAAACTATTCTCATCACAGAGGAGAGACAAAAGAAATATTCTTCATCCTTCTTCAGCCCATCACCTTCATAGGTTGTATTTTTAAATACAATATCTTAATATAACACATGTTATATATATTATGCATATAATATGTATTATATTTTGTATTTTAAAATACATGTATTTTTGAATATAACCTATGTATTTGGACTGAATATTTTAATTAGAAGTCAAATTAAGCCATCAATTCTATGGTACACAGCTCACCAGCAATATTCTAGGATGGTCTTTCCCACACTTCCCAGGAAGCCAGTCTGTATTAGTAAATGATTCTGTCTGTAACATTCCCCCGCAAGCATGAAAAAATTGTAGAGGCAGTACCTGGTGCAGAGAGAAGAGTGGTGCTTAGCAGAAGCAGCCAGGTGAGATGCACCTGAAGGTCCATTCTGACTGTGGTGGTCTGGTCTAACCCAGCCCAGCTTCCGAATTTATACTGAATGGGCTCTGGGCTGCATCAAAGGTGTGTGTGTTGTGCAACTTGATCTCTCCTCCTGAACTTCCAGATCCATGCCAAGGAAGTGATTTACTGGGTATTTTCGTTTCACAGGGTACATCCAGGCACCCGGATGAGGAGATCCAGGTCACGGAGCTGTTCCGGACTGCCTACGGAGAACTTCCCCAACACTCCCCATGCACCTCTGTGGCCATGTGTTGATGATGTGGTTGTTCCAGGAAGCTGTGATTTACTTTTGGAGATTAGGCTGTTTGGTAAGGACTCTCGTGCTACCCATTAAGACAGTTTCCAGTTTACAACCATACTAAACCAGATTAAATTGGTGTAAGAATTGTGCCAAAGGATCAGCACCCTAAAAATGTCAGGAAAGCCTCAAACAAATTCTCTTTGTCTGCAACAAATTACTCCTGTAAGAAGCAGTTTCTATGTTTTTTTTCTTACTTTTCTGACTCCTCTTTAACCTGGGATCCCTTCAGTGTGGTTCGGATCTTCAGTTCTCTCCCTGTCACTTGCAGTCAATAAAACCAATAAAACTGCTGTGAGAGATATTGGCCAAGGTAAGGTTGGGTAAGAAGAGCTACAGCCACCAAAGAAAATGGAACAAGACAGGGCTAGAAGGTGCTATCAACACATTTTTCACTAGTAACAGGGTTTCATGCTGCTGTCAAGGGCTATGTTATCAAAACATGAGGCAGAATATAATGTAATGCCATTATAAATACAAATGAATAAAGGACTAGGAGAACGCATGAAATAAAGTTGTCATGGAGAGGAAATACATGCTAGGTCACACTGGATATACTCTGCCTCCTGTTTTTGTGGCATCTTTTCAGATTAGGTGACTTGCATGGAAAAAGGGAATCCTACCCAGGAAGGCCATCCAATTTATCTGGATAAGATTGTCCTCTATCAAAGCCTTGGATGCAGTGGGATCCCTCCAGCCACACAGTCTTCTCCCTGGCATAAGGAGGTGGTGTCAGCACCACCATGGCCTCTGATACCCCAGAGGATGCCTCTAGCTCTGCCTCACTCTGTACTGTCAGGGAGGAGATGAATCTCACCTAGAGTGAAAAAAACAAAACTAAATTTTCTTATCTGAATTAAAAGTGAACACCAAGTCTTTCTTTTCATAAACACTTTTCTTAAACTCCCACTTCTGCGTGTGTGTATTGCTTGAATTCAGCATAATTTCCTGAAGTGACTCAGTGGGTTTATGGTAGATCCTTATCAATATGTTTCTCTCCATATAGCTCTAAGCTGGGCTGGAACATTATGGTGGGTAGTAATTTCCTTTGAATAATAGTCTCCCTCGGAAGGGTAGATTCCTGTGGAAATAACTGTGTCTGTCTGCTGACTCAGCCAAACAGTGTGCTCAGCAGTAAAGTTACTTGCCCAAGAAATCCCACGCAGCAGGAGAATGGATGTTAATGGAAAGTGGGGAAGTAATTCACATTATCTAGTTGTAGGCAGCCAATCTATTCACAAACTAAGCCCTTAATCAGTGACGTTTCAGTGCAGCTCTGTTTGAAGCCTTAGTACAGGAAGAGAAGGTTTTGGGGAATATGACTGAATGCAAGTATCTTGAATAAGAAGAAGCATCAATATTTGCTTTTTCAGCTTTCCTCAGTCTCTTTTATAAAATAGGTCCAAAAGGAGTCTTTAGTCCCAGCAAACATGCAGAGGGCCGAGGATTCTACTACCCAGCTCTTGCCTAATGAGGCTGGATCTCACCTCAGGCAGTTTTACACCCTATTAAGCAGTAATGGTGGTGGGTACTAGAGAGGGCAGAAGGACTGTACAGCAAATCTGTGGTGACAGGTGTCACGGTATGACCGGCCTCCAGCATCAAAAACATCATGGCCAGTAGAGGGAGGTGATTCTCTCCCTCTATTCTGCTCTGGTAAGACCCCCCCCCTGCAGTGCTGCCTCCAGCTCTGGGGACCCCAGTTTGAGAATGCTGCTGCTTGAGCGAGTCCCGAGGAGGCCATGGAGATGCTCAGGGTGCTGGAGCTCCTCTGCTCTGGAGACAGGCTGGGAGAGTTGGAGCTGATCAGCTTGGAGAAGAGAAGGCTCCAGGGAGACCTGAGAGCCCCTTCCAGTGCCTAAAGGGGCTCCAGGAGAGCTGGAGAGGGACTTGGGACAAGGGCCTGGAGGGGCAGGACAAGTGGGAATGGCTTTAAACCGCCAGAGGACAGGTTTAGATCGGATATGGGGAAGGAATTGTTCCGTGTGAGGGTGGTGAGGCCCTGGCACAGGTTGCCCAGAGAAGCTGTGGCTGCCCCATCCCTGCAAGTGTCCAAGGCCGGGTTGGATGGAGCTCTGAGAAACCTGGTGTAGTTGAAGGTGTCTCCACCTACAACAGGGGTTAGAACTACAGGAGCTTTAAGAGCCCTTCCAACCCGAAGCATTGTATAATTTTACGATTAGAAAGGAAGGGGTAAGATTTCAGTCCAAAGGTAAGCAAGCAGTCTAATCCTGTGTGGCAGGAACCACCAGTGATGACAGTAGGGCTGACCTTTGTGGTCTTGGAAGAGCAAAACTGGTTTCCAGAATATCTTCTTAGAGAAATCTATCAAAATCTGCTTGTAGGAAAACAAGCAGCATTTGTCTCTCATGAAATAGCTTTATGCTGGTGGTTGGGTTTTAATCTTTCTTCATGGAGTGAAGTTTTGTTGCACTGGCAAAACTGTCTCTCTCTGCAAATAGCTTTTTTTTCATCTCTTGCTGACTACATATGAATTTCAGTGCGTATTTCGTGTTGTGAAATGCAGCATCTGAATATTGGGGAAATGGCATGCATGAAGTGTGGGATATATGTGTGCACACAGGCAGAGGTACACGGGACATGTTCTCCATGGGACACCTTCTGCTAAGGGACAAGTTCTCCACCAAGTCACCCTGCTCTGCAGCTCCTCCACCATTTGCAAATAAAAGTGAGCTCACCAAAGGCATTTAAACTTCTGATTTTCATGGAAAATTAGTGGTGTAATTTCCACAAGGATCTGGGGCTAAAGGGGCTAAAAGCAGAGGGAAAATGAGACTGTTCTGGAGGCTGCTGCCACCGGAGGGCAGCGAGGCACTGTCCTTGGGAAGTGTGCACGGGGCTGGGAGAGATGCTGCGACACCACGGTGCTTTTGTGGAGTCTGTGAAGAGGCCTCCACTTCAGCAAATACCTTTAAAAGCAAGCAGAGAGGGAAATAAACATATGCAAAAGAGACACATAGAAAGAGCAGGACAGAAATTGTTTCCATTCCTTACCTCTCCTGTCAAGGTCAGAGGATATGTCTCCGCACAGGTGGAGAGGGGGAGGAGAAACTCTGGCTCCTCTGAGACATCCACCTGTTTCATCTTCCCTTGCAGCTCTTCCCTCATTATCCCTTACAGAGATTATAATCCACGACACCTGGTAGCTCTCATGTCTAACATTGGTGAAGAATTTCACGGAAGTACTTTTGGAGGAATAAACTGGGGCTGACTGCCTTTCTCCTGTACGGGTATTTCTCATACAAATACTTTGGTTTGGAGAAAGGGAGGGAGAGGCAGCTGTTCACAGCCTATTCTCATGCCAGTAGCAGAGCCATCAGCTTCTGATCTTATTTGCATTTCCTCTTCTTCCTCGAAAGAAAGAAATCACTAATGTGTGTGAACTCACAACATGGGGCTCTTTTTTTTTTTCCATGCCACAGTAATGTAATTGTTGTTTCTTTACATATACTTTCTTCACTTTCGAGATTTCTTAGACAGCGAATCCTGTTTTTTGCTGAACCCTTTGTGTTTCCTACAGTCAGGTGCTGGCCATGACCTCTGTCCCGCCCCAGTGGAGGTTCTCACAGTACCACACGGAAACAGCCCTGGCCCCAAAGCCAGTGGGGCTGAGGGACCGGTGTGCCAAAACCTGCATCTCCACACAAGTGAGCTCAGTTGTAGAGAGTGAGGAGGTCCCTCCTGAGCCCCTTTTTCTCCAGGCAGATCCCCCCCCAGCTCTCTCAGCTGCTCCTCATCAGACTTGTGCTGCAGACCCCTCCTCAGCTCCACTGTCCTCCTCTGGACACGCTCCAGCCCCTCAATGTCTTTCTTGTCATGAGAGACCCAAAAAGTGACCCCAGGATCTGAGGTGTGGCCTCTACTCAACGGCACAGGGAGAGGGTCACTGCCCTGGTCCTGCTACCACTTTACTGCTGATACAGGCCACGTTCTCTCTCCGCCAAACATTCCACTAAATCCAAGTCCAATAAGTTCTGAAGTGAAAGGTATTTTCACATGCTGAAGAATGATTAGAGAAAAGGGCAAATCCCAGGTGAAGTGAATCACATCTGTGATAACATAACCTGCAAACAAGTTCCCCATCTTTAGGGCTAATTTATTGCCAAAGTAGAAACCTTCCATCCGAAGCCACCTTCTTTGGACAAAACTGAGTACTGAATGCTGTGTTCGGCTTTCCGGTGCCAGAGGAGAGTTGCCTTGGGATGAGGATTCACCATCCAGTCTCTGGAAGCCTCAGCCCACCCCTGTGAGGGAAAAATCTTTGTCAGAGGTGCAGGCTGTGCCAAAGTCAAGGGGTATTGGTGACCTTGGCTGCACACGTGGTAGAACAGGTCATTTCATCCTGCTGCCCAGCTGAGGCTTTGTGTCAACAGACAGTTGCTTGCCTTGGCACGTGCTGCATTCTTGCAGCTTTACTGCTTTTCACTTCCATGTGGACAATGGTCTTAATGAAGAGGTTTTCTCAGCTCCTAACTGATCCCTTTGACCTCAGCAGGTACCACGGGCAGGGGTCACGCAGAGTACCACCAGCACCGCTGACATTCTGCAGCACCCTTTAAACATTTGTCATTACAAACCTTTTTGTGGCCTTTTGGTGCACTGGGGGGTGCCAGGGATGGATGTGTCACCAATACTGCCTTCACATTGGAGCAGATTTTGACAGTAAAATCAATGCAGTAAGACACATGGACTGAAGTGCACAGCCTAACTAGCTCTGTCTAAGTCTGATTCCTGTGAAGAATAAAATTCATTTCTGAAAGATACATTTCTATTTAGAGCTTTTTCTCTGGAGAGGTTGGGGAGACCATAACAAATTTTCAGGATTTTAATTCAGAGGCATCTCTACATGAGAATAATCACTGCATTATTGATTAAAAAGCGCACAGAGATAACACATAAACCAGCATATAAATGGGCAACCCCCAACCCAATCAACTCCCAAATTAAAGTTAAAAAAAGCTCAAATACAGTAGAGGAGAGAGGAGAACTCTGAGCCAATGATTCCACTGATTTTGATTAATTGACTCCTTCTGATGCTCCTTCTCATGAGGAGGAAACAAAACTGATTAGGTAAATTCACTAATGTTTCTCTGGAGAAAACACTGGGAGCTGTGCTAGCATGAAACTCAAGGATTTTTTTATGCAGTATTAGAGCACTGTAGAGGACTTCAGCAGGACCCTTGCATGAGTCCTGCTGACTTTGACTTTGTAATAGACAAAATTAATTGGAAAAAAGCTTTCTTCATTATTCCTCACTGAGAAGTCCGGTTCTCAGGGAGATTGGGGATCTGTAAGGTGAAGGTGCCTGCTGAGATTTATTGTAGACGCCTCAACAATTTCCTAGGCTCAAAAGTAAAGTAAGTACCTCTTCACCCCATCTCCTTATTCTGCAGACCCTGTAAGAACATACAAAGAGAAAAGCCAGGAGTTGAGCTGGCAAATAGTTGTGAGATTCATATTCATTACGTCTCAAATAGTCCACACAAGTGCAGCAAGAAATTGTTTTGCATCATAGGCTCAACTCCTGATGATTTTTCAGCTATACTTCAAAATGCAGCTTATAGGAAATGCTTAAAATGAGAAAAATAAAGCAGCAAGTTCCTGAACAGACAGCATTTTCATCTTCATTGTGACCACACTTTTATCTTGACTGTCCGTTGTGGGAGCATTGCCACACACAAGCTCATACCCTCAGCACTGCACATCAGCCAGGAAAATAACTCCAGAACCTCCCCCAGATTGGGCAGCTCCTGGTGCTGAGGTGGGCTGCCCACACCTGAGCTGCCTGCAGATGACCTGAGCATCATTAGTACCCCAGAAATCATGGCTGGCTCTTCCCCAGTGCCCTCTGTGAAACAAATTTCAACATGTCCCTCACACTGATCTCTGCCATTCTCCAGCCACAGAGATATTTGTAAGCAGGAGTAAATTACACGTTGCCCTGACTCCAACCTTATGCTTGTGCCAGGTGCAGGTGTACACTGCAAAAAGGACTGGACTTGAGACAAAGGTGCTCTGCAGAAAAGGGCTGTTCATGCCTCCTGACATGGTGCTGGGAGCAGGCAAACATCGCTTTGATGCTCTACTTGTGCCACAATTAAGCAATGAGATACAGAGTCCAGGATTTCCCAAGAAAAAACATTAAGTGGCCATTTGTTCTGTGCAGGTTCAGTGACTCTTTGGAGTAGCACAACTCCTTAAGGAAGGCTGTGTTCCCTGAGGACAACTTCCAGAGAGTCCAAGCAGGCACGTGTGAGGGACACTGTAATCTTCTGTGATAAATTTCTGGAAGCATGTCCAAGATTTCCATCTGGCTGCGGTGTGATTTGCTGAGCAGTGAGACAGGCTGAGGGAGTCTGATTTTCATTCCATGCTAAGTTCTGATCTGCACACCTTGCACTCTTTTTCAAGAGTGTGGTTTCTCAACATTTGAGTCCTCCACAGTCATCCACAGCATTTGAAGGACTATAGCATGGCACTTTTCCAGCCTCTTTGAATAACAGTTTTCATTCACCCTTTGCATCAGACAAATGCAGAATGCAGTTACCAGTAAGAGCCCAATTCTTAAAGTGATCAATTAAAGGAATGATGGGACTCACCAGATCTCCTCTCTCCTCTAGAAGCTGTGGATTAAAAATAGGAAAATATGAACAACATGAAAATTGTTATCTTAGCAACTTCAGTTGCATTTCAGAAGAAATTAATTAATAAATTGTCAGCAGGAGAAGAAACACTATGACAGACCTTTGTGGCACCTGTTGGCAAGTGGTGAGAATCTAGTACCTCAGTCTGCTCTCTGTAAGTGCTGAGGAGGCTCTCTCTTATATTAATTGTTCTGAAAGTAAATTACTTCTATATAACATGTCTTTTTTTACTCAGTCAAGACAAAGATTTTATCTCTTGTTGAAAACCAGAGTTTGTTCTTTAGGAATGGCTACTAAGTCAAAAAATAAAAATACAAATAGAACAAAAAACTAAACGAAACCCCCAACCGGAAAACCCAAAACCCAGTTAAGATTATGTTCTGGAGAGGCATGGGAAAGGTTCAGTTTAAACACACACACAAACACACACACTCAGAGATCGGGGTGTCTGTGCTATAGCTGCTGGTATCCAATTACCTTAGAATTCTTACAGGAGTAACAGCCCTGAGAAACCCAAAGTGTGTTTACCAAGCCACTTCCCCCTCCACTATCTCCCTTCTGCCCTCCCATGAGTGTTGCTGACTCATCACCAGCAGCACATTCCGAGGATCCCAGGGCAGACGACCTTTCCTGGGCGTGTAACACCATCTCCTGCTCCCAGTAACCACCTCTGGGCGCGTGGGGGAGAACACAAAGGGGCAGTCGGGTCTGGATTCTCTCCTGCCTTCGCTGTGCTTCCCTTGTGTCACACCCTGACAGCTCTGCTGGCTTCGTTCCCTCAAGCCTTGTCCCAGGACGATTACAGGATTCGCAATTTACACGACTCAAAATTTTATATTAAAGAAACAAAATCATGCCAAAGTTACCTGAGAAAAGCATCTTCCCCCCGCCCACCATTATGCGTCGACCATCCTTCATGAGAGCATTTCCTACAGGGAACTAGACGTCATCCAGGAAAATGTTTCTTGATCCTGGAATGAAAAGTGCATTTCCCAATGAAGAGAAGGAGATAAGACTTCGTAGGTTGCCAAACTACTAAATTAAGATTCTGGAATATTCTGAAGCTGATTTAGTATATCATGGGGGCTATTGGATTCTCTCCAGGCCTTTCCTCTCCAGGGAAGGTGGAGAGAGTAATTTCATTAGGCCAGCAGATTTATAGTGTAATTGCGGAGCAATTTGAAATCCCTTGGTTTTTTCTGGGTCACTGTTTGACCCAAAGATCCCTGGCTTGGGCCAGGCAGATGTTCACAGTTACCCAAATCAGATTTTCAAGGCCAGATTGGATGAGGCTCTGAACAACCTGGTTTAGTGGAAGGTGTCCCTGCCCATGGCAGGGAGTTGCAACAAGATGAGCTTTAAGGTCCCTTCCAACCCAAACCATTCCATGATTCCCTGTTACTAAGATGGTGATTTATTCCCAGCTGAAAATTGGTTGTGAAATTAGTAGTAGGGAGATAAATTACCTGTGTTAGGCAAATGCTGGTAGATGTTTATCTATTGATATATTTGCAATGTAGCATTTAAATTAGTAGAGGAAAATCAAGGTTCAAGTCACTGAGGCAATGCCTTTTCTTTTTTTAGGACTTGGGACTTTTAGCAACCTGATCCAGAGAACAAATATTTCACACACAAAAAGTCCCATCCTTTCCATACTGTGGCAAACCAGATACACATTTCAGTTTCATCTATGTATTCTCTTTAAAGTTTAAAAATCCATGGTTAGCCCCATGAAAACTATGCAAATCATGGACTATGCTTTTAGTCATCGGGTTTAGATGTAGGTAGCCCTGTGGGGAGCAGGGAGTTTGACTCAATCCTTGTGGTTCTCTTCCACCTCAAAATATTCTATGACTCTATGATAATACTTCGCCTTTCTTTGCAAACCCTGTTTTGTTTCAGAAAATGTCCAACAAGTGCATAATTAAGCTCTTAATGATGCATGTGTTCTGAAGGTGACAAAAATGATGACACATGAAATGAGGAGCTGCCTCTCCTTGCTAACAACTTGAAAAATCAGCAGAGAACAGGACAACTTTGCAAATTTTTTACCAGCTAACAGACATTAAAGAAAGTTGACGGGGTTAAATTTGGGTAGAAGATCATGGCATATCCTTCTTCAGAGGGATCTGACACAGCCTTGGTTCCTTCTTGTTGATTCCTGCCCCTGGGCTGCAAAGGAGTCGTGACTCTAAACCTTTGGATTTGGTTCATCCTGATTATCTCACTCAAATAAACGGTCTGCAGGCATTCAATAGGAGCTTTGTCAAGGTGAGATATGTGGGATTAGGGCCTTAAGTTCATGAAGAGTCTCCTGTGTGAAAGCTTGTTGGTTCTGTAAGGGCAGAATGTGCCTCGGGATTGCTTTTGGGTGCTCCTCCCTGGTCTTGGTAGTGAGCAAATAGAATTGATTAACAGAGATTACAGGTGATTAAAAGAGTATGATAGTAGTGTAACAGTATTGGATGGACTCTGAGTGACACTGGCTAAAATGCTCTGAAAGATTTTGAATCTTGGATGGAAGTTTATCATGTCAAATATTGATTTAGAAAAGAAGAGGAAAGCCCTCTGCTTAGGACAGAGGTTTGGCTGTGAATAGAGGCATAACGCTCTTGAGAAACGTGTTTTCTGGTTCAGGGGAGCATTTTTCAACTTGATAAAATTAATAATTCATTGTGACTACTTGGTCAAGCAAAGATATTGATGTGTGCACAGGCAAATGACACTGGCATCGTGGTGACTGTCATGCTTCTCTCTGTACCACCCCATGTACCCCTCTGTACCGCCACCACTTCCACAGATAGATTTCATTCCCCCAGCACTATGCATCATCCGTGACAATATTTCTTGGGCTCTGAGTGAAGGTAACATCTCTTGAAGATGATGTAACATGTTCACATAACTCCCGGTTGCAGACAACTTCGGTATCACTCATATCCCAGGAGTCGTCCCAGATGGTCCCAGGAGTTCCTTTGTAAAATATTTCAAGAAGCCCTTCGCACTCGTTCAATTCATTTACTGGCCTCACTGACACTTATTTGAAAGACAAAAGATAATTTCTCTGGGTCTGGACACTTCAAGGAAAGTCAGAATCAGAGATTTATGTGGGTTGGAAGGGCTCTCACAGGTTTTTGGTACTGCCCCTGCTTGAGGCAGGTTCAGAGAAGGTTGTTCTGGGTCATGTCTATGAGAGCATTGAATACCTCCAAGAATGAAGACTCCACAGCTTCTCGAGGTCCTTATTCCAGAGCTTGAATGCCTCATGGTAAAAAAATTTTCTTTTATGTTTAGGTGTAATTTCCTGAGTTCTACCTTGTGTCTTTTGCCTCTGCCCTATTGCTGTGCAGCTCTGAGAAGAAACCAGCTCCATGTTCTCCGTGCCCTCCCAGGAGGTGACTGTAGAAGTTCCCTTCACACTCTTGAGACTGACCAAGCCCAAGTCCACCAGCATCTCCTTGTACACATTGTTCTCCAGCCCCCTGAACATCTTAATGGCTCTTTGCTGGTGTTGCCCTCGCCCCTCCTGAATGGGGAACCCACACTCTAGTACGGGATGTGGTCCTGCAGATCTGCCTCACCGGTGCTGAGCAGAGTGGGAGGGTCACCTCTTTTGACCTTCCAAAGGTGCTCAAAGGACACCCTGTTGGCTCATGGTTAACTTGTTCTCCACCAGGAACCCCAGATCCTCTCCTGTAGGGCTGTTGTCTATCCAGCTGGCTCTCTGCCTGTGCTACTGCACTTCAGCCTCTTCTCCAACACTTACTGTCACATATTTTTTGCTAAGCAGAAAGTATGGTGATACAAAGGAGGTTAGAAGAGAGACTTCTACACCATTCTCCTTTCACCAGTTATGTATGAACATGCATTTTCAACTTCTTTAAGTGCTCCTGCTTCTCAAGGTCCTTGGGGCAAGGCCGTGCTCCTAAAACACACCTCGCCTACAAGACAGGGATATTCCTGAATAATTCACTCTCTGGAGCACAGGATCCACAGTACTGCTCTGAGTAAATGCCAGGTGTGAACTTTTGTGTAACTCTGTATGTACAAAGTCAAGCCTACTTTATCCTGACTTAATATTTAGATGGAAGTAACTTGGGGAAGTTAGAATCACAGAACAGTACAATGATTGGGGTTGGAAGAGACCTTAAAGATCATCACGTTCCAACGCCCTGTTGGAGCACGGACACCTTCCACTAGCCCAGGTTGCTCCAAGCCCCGTCCAACCTGACCTTGGGCACTTCCAGGGATGGGGCAGCCACAGCTCCTCTGGGCAACCTGTGCCAGGGCCTCCCCACCCTCACAAAAAGTTCTTGACTTTATGCTGTTAAGCTCCAACAGAATAGAAAAGCTGTTCACCGGGCTGGAACCTGGTGTACACTGGTATATTATTTTACAGGGAAGGCACATCCAAGACAAGACAGCAGCGTCCAGACTTTTCAGTTAAAATCTACCAGTGTTTTTAGCTGTACAAATCCAGTTCTAGAACATCAGAACGTGTTGATATTAAATGTAATTACTCAAAGGTAAGAAGTTTCCCTGTTGTTTCAGATCCTGTGCTGGCTGTGAACGTAAAAGGGTCACTCATTTATAGGTGGAGTTTTCAGTCACTGCAGTAACTACTATATCTATCTGGGAAATGAGGCACTGCACATTGTGCTAAAACTGTTATTGAAACAGTAAGCAGCAGATTAATGCACCTTGTTTCAAGACTGTAACACGTCTACAACAGAAGTCACACCGGTTTTGAAACACATCAGTTTGTAACTGAAGGGGAAATATGAATTTTTAAAGTGTGATTGATAAAAAATGATGTAAATGAGACAATGTAGTCACTGAAATAAAAATCCCAGGTAAATCAGAATAAAATCAAGGGATGTTTGAATACTACAGAGGAAATGTTACTGGAAGGCAAGAACCTGAAAGAGCAGCCCCATGGCCAATGTAATTTCATAAAATGGAATTACTTTTAACTTCTAAAAACATTCTATAATACTTTTTTTTTTGTTGTTTTTTTGAGAGTTTGTTTCTAATACCTTAAATTTTTGAATAAATATTATTTGAAGCCCTCCTCTTCTGTGGGACTTCGGGACTGTTAAACCCTCCTCTTGGTGTATCCAAGGGCAGCCACTGGCCCAGAAGAACCAGCCAGGGAGAAAGCATTTCCAGGGCAGTGGACTGCCTTTTCTACTGGGAAACAAAATGCTACTTTTTTTTCGAAGTGCAATGCCAGAAACTCCTAAAGGCTGTATAAATTATAGCCTGTATTTCAAACAGTTAATTTTCAGCTTGATCTGCAAGTGTCATCCCAGCTGCCAGACTTCACTGCCCTCGGGAAGCATCTCATGTGACGCCTGGATGAATCCTTGCAGTGTTGGCAGAGTGCACTCTGCTTGTCTTCGTCAACAATGCATTCCTTGCCGAAATCCAGTGAACTTCTGAAACAAAGAAGGCTTGTTTCACACTGGCAAGGCTCAGATCAAGTGTTTACATGCTGAGTGTGCAGCTCTCGAATGAATTCTGCCCTCGCCCAAGAGCTTGAAAAGAAGCTGAAGCAACAGGTTTTGGCCACTATTCTGCAGATGGGGCTACACAGGCAGCTTTGTGAGCCTGCAACAGGGGATGGAAGGATCCAGCATTTGGGAAGGAAGGCCTGACTTTGCCGCATTTAGGCTGGAAAAGCTCTCTAAGACCATCAAGTACAACTATTCCCCCAGCACCGCCAAGCCCAGCACTAACCCATGTCCCCAGGTGCCAGGCCTACATGGCTTTTAAATCCCTCCAGGGATAGGGACTCCACCACTGCCCTGGGCAGTTTATTCTGACTTGACCATCCCTTTCTGTGAAGAAATTTTCCCTAATATCCACTCTAAAACTCCCCTGGCACAACCTGAGGCTTCTTCCTCTTGTCCTGTTGCTTGTTAATTAGGAGAAGAGACTGACCTCCACCTGGTTGCAACCTCCTTTCAGGATGTTGTAATAAGTCATGCTCCCTGACACCTCCTTTCATGGGAGAATGGAGCCCTCATATCAACATAACTCAATTTTCATCATATCTGATGTAACAAAGCCCTGCTTGAATCCAGGATTAGCAGTGGAAGACGGTGACAACTAACGCCAAATGCTTCAGAAACACTTCAGTATCGATCACTAGGAGGAAAGAGAGAACTCATCTCTTTGAAACTATAGTTCCTGAAAACTGAAAAACTGGAACAGAAAAAATATGGCAATCGTTCAGACTTTAGAACAGCAACAGTACAATTAATTTCTACATTACACCCTGTGACTAATCCACTTATTTGAGAAAGAAGGAGAAAAAAATCTGCTTGGATGGGTACCCAGTGATTCAGGGCAAAAGGAGGTGATCCAAGTGTTGTTCTAGGAAATGAAAACAAATCTCGCTCCCAGTGATGCAGGTGGGTCACTGACGAGTTTCCTCAGCCAGGAGGGATGTCATTAAAATAGACTTCTTTTGTCATGGTTCTTGAGTCTGAGAGAGAAAATCTGAAGTACACAAGTGCTATGAGAATTTTAATGTCTCCTCCATTTTTCCAATTTGGATAAGAACTAAACAGATAAAAAATAAAGTAAAAAGCCCTTGAAAATAGAATACCAGAATAGTTTGGGTTGGAAGGGACCTTAAAGATCATTTTGTTCCACCCCCTGCCATGGACAGGGACACCTTCCACTAGCCCAGGTCGCTCCAAGCCCCATCCAATCTGGCCTTGGACACTTCCAGGGATGAGGCATCCACAGCTTCTCTGGGCAACCTGTGCCAGGTTAATAAATAATACATAAAATAATAATTATAAACAAACCCCCACAAATAAATAGTAACATAAATAAACGCATGATACATAAACTACCAAAATAACAAAAAGCAAATAAATAAGGAAAATACATTCTGCTTGTAACAAAAGGCATTTAACAGAAAGCGTGGGGGAAAAAATTGTGCTTGGGTTTGGGGGTGCTGGAGAGCAAAGGACTACAATGCTTTTTATGTGGAACTTGTCACTAATGAAAGGGAGTGGTGGGTCAGTCTCAAGAAATGCCTGTGGTGTTTCCTCAGAGTTTATTAAGCACAGTGAATATTGAGCAGCCCAGCTGCAGTGCTCTGTGTCTAATTTCCCTTTCAAGGAAGAGCATGGAGCAACCCTGTTAAAACTGGGTGGTGAGTCCGATGAAGTCAATTAAAAAAAAAATCAAATTATGAGTCAAGTGAAGTGATCTTCAGAGTGTATTCCTTTAGTTACTTAACTGGAATTTGGTGCAAGCTTTTGTGCTCAAGCATTAAAGGACCCCTAAGCCTGAACTATGGGCACAGGATTATGCTTAGCTGCTTAATTCAGCTCGGTGTCAATGAATATCTGTGGGATTCTATGGGAAAGGATGGGGGGAAAATAGTGAAAGCAAGAAAAATCATGTTTCTTTCACATGCCCTGCAAACCCCAATTAGCTTTTTTACATCTCAGTCTGCATGAGGATTTGTTATTAACAACTGAAAGATGAATCTGCTTGCTAGCTATGAGATGCAGAAACAAAACAATGTTTATTTATACCCAATTATAAATATTTTTCTGGTGGGTTCCTGGGAAGGAGGACTGCAGAGTCGAATTATCTGATTCATAATCCAAAATTAGAATAGAAAGATAAACAGGACAGCAAAGCACGGGAAATTCAGCAGACAAACAAGCAAACAGGGACTTTGTTTCTGAGCTTTGCTTCAAACCCGGTGCTGGCCACATAATGGCCTTGTAACACTGGGAACAGCAAAATGCTGGGAACCCATAGACCCTGTGCAATTATTTCCTTAAAAAATATGTGTGTATTTGAAACCAAATTGCTGGGGATACAAACACAGCACTGTACCAGCTACTAGGAGGAAAATTAACTCCATCCCAGCCGAAACTGGGGCAGTGGTGTAATTCAGTCATTAGGTTGACGCTTGTAAGGGATTTTCTCATGATGCTGCAAATGTGTTTAGTTGGTGCTGAGATGGTTAGTTGAGTACATACTACTGGCTGAAAAAACACTGACTACATGTTTCAGTCATGACAGGCACACTAGGAAGAAAATAAATAACCTAACACCAGAATCAGATGGTTATTCAAAGTAAAAAGCTGCCAAATGGTGGATGGTGTGTCTTCTCTGAGGGTGGAGGAGGTGACAATGATGAGCAGCACCCAGAAAGCTCGTTTAAAAACCACGTGCTCCTGATTCTTGACATCCTTGTGCTTGCAGGCACCAGGCTTCACTATGAGATCAGAATAACACTGATCCCACACAAAATGAACAAAAAAAAACAAAACAAAAGGCCAAATAAACAAATTCAGTTTACATTTTGGCTTTCATTCTTTGTATTTTTAACCAGGACATGAAAGGCAAAAATCTCAGGTCTTGCTTTTCATGTTTTCATGCACCAGTGATAAATGTTTATGTGGGATTTGGGTGTTTGCATTTCCAGCATATTTCAGTCTGATTTGTGAATGCACACGAGACATTCTGAAAGGCTCGGTAAGTCCTGAGAAACCAAACTCCTCACAACCACAAAGCACAGAACCATGTGGGGGGGGGAAAAATTAAATAATTTTGCGATCAGCAGCCAAAAGTAATAAAAATTGAACAAAAACCCTTCTGGAAAGCAGATATGAAAAGTCTTTCAACTTTTAAATGACATTTTGGTGAGAGCTGAAGTGTCTTCTGTCTGAGAATTGATCTCCTGGAAGAGATTTATGGTTTTACCTGGTTCAGGATGTGTGTCAGTGGGAAGGATTCCAACTGATTTGCAAGCCTTTAGATCAGATTGTGTGATTCAGCAAACAGCTTTAAAAAGCCATCTCTAACAGTTCAGTGTCTTTTGAATTTGGGTTTATTCAATCTAGAGAAGTGAAAACTTACTGGGAAAAATATCAATTTTCAACTAAAAAGTGCACCTAAAGAGAAAGCAGAGAAAATTCCTCCCCATGGCCAGGAGGGACAGGGCAAGAACTCACGGGCTTGGCGAGTGGCAGTGAAAATTGAGAACAGACGCTGTGGGAAGCCTATTCTGTGGTGATGCTGATTTCAATATTGAGAGTCCTTAAGCAGGAGAAGGGATTGTCTCAGCAAGCTGGAGAAATGTCTGTTGGGAAGATCCCTCTTTCTGATGTTCTTGCTGCTCTGGTCGAGCAGCAGCCCCTGTGATGAAGGAGGAGGTGGCACAGTGGCTTCTGTGCTCTGTTGCTTCTTAGTTTTGCAAACACCTCTATGATCAGTGAGGAACCAGAGGGTATTTCAAGGCCTTCCCTGTGAAGTGTGGGCATTTTTTTTCTTTTCCTGCTGAACTTTATTTAATTTTTTTACCCACCCTTTGCAGTTTTCTGCCATTAAAATTCCTTGCTGTAGCCACACACAGAGAGCTGTATCTAACACACACAGCAGAGGTACCTCACACCTCTTCAAAACATCATGCAGACGTGTTTCAAAACACAACTGAGGGGCAGAATGTCAAATACTGGAAAGCCAAATACTCCATTGCTTGGAATTTTTAATCCAACATACCACACTCTTCGACACAGTAAAACATCTGTTTGTGCTTTAAACACAGAGACGTTAATTTGAAAGACAAAATAGATTTATTTCTTTGTAAACATTCCTTCTTTTGATTATAAATTACGCTGCTCACAAAACAGATTACTTTCAGCTTGGAAATCTCTGCATTAAATAAGCACAGTCCCATTATTATTTCAACAAGAAATTTAGCTTTAAAAGCAACGCTCAAAATAATTAGAATATTGCATAGCCACGATTCCAGTTGCTGTGGTAAGATCAGCTTTTACATTTCCTTTCCAGACATGACCCATTCTCCCCAAATTAAATCTTCCTTCCTCCTAATAAACCTTGAAATATTTATTGGTACCTCATTCACATTCTCAGTCCAACTCACAAAATTTTGAGGCATTAGATAAATGGTTTTAGACTGATGTGAGAAGAGAACTGAAGAGGAGGAAAATGACAAAATGGTTGTATCAAACAACTTGTGGCATGACTACTGAAATTATTTGAGATGATTATTTAAGAGATGTTAGGGTTACAAAGCTATTCTAAAGCACTGTAGCAGGCTGGGATTCATTGTAGGTAAAGATAGCATGGCTTCCTACAAGTGGCACATGTCTGTGACTGTCATCAGTGGAGCATTTTGGCGGCTGGTGATACGTGATGTTTGCCCTGCAGTCATTTGGTGGGTGGTGCTGACCTTTGATCTGACATTATCCCACGTGAAAGCAGTTTCTTCAGCGCTGCTCTTGCAGTAAAACCATCAAGAACAAAACCAGCAACTGCCAGGATGGTGACAGCACTAACAACCAGCGTGAGGGAGCTGTCAGCAGCAGTGGGGACCGCCTGGGGAGGAGGAGCAGAAGAGCCCAGACCTACGAGTGAAAGCTGGTGGAGTTTGATCTCAGTGTATTAAAGATCAGGGCACAAAGAGCTCCTGCATTAAAGGGAATGTTCCCAGATTAAAATCAGAAGTAAGCGATCTTCTCCCAGATTCATCAAACTATTCGGACAGGCTTTATATTGGCAGGGATGACAACTTAACTAAGTCAGCTTCGTGAGCAGAAGACAACTGAGGGAATGAAAAGTTTCTCAAGGAGATTGGGAGTTTGCTCCCAGCTGACCATCATAGAATCATGGGATCATTTAGGTTAGAAAAGACCTTCAAGATCACCAAGTCCAACCATTAAACTAGCACAGGCGAGTCCATCACTAAACCATGTCCCCAAGTGCCATTACACAAGCAGATTGGAACTAATTTGTTCAATTCGAGGAGTTACAGCACTAAAATGGGCTACAGGCAATTTTTCCTTTTGGACAGCCGAAGCAGTTATACATTTTAAATATGCAGATAAAAATAGGAGGATTGCAAGGAGCTGATTGCTTCCTTTTTACAGCTAAGTTGGCAAAAGCAGATTTCAGTGACAGGTGTCAGAAATGCAGAGCTATGGCTTTTCTTGGAGCCTGAAGTCACCTCAGAGCAAATGTGAGAGAAATTTATTTGGCTTTAGTAGTATTCCCACCCTGAGCAGCCCCTTCTCGGCGCTGAATTGGCCCGACAACCACGTCCACTTTTTCCTCGGCAGAACTCGTATCTCTCTTGGACCTGCTGGTGCAGCCCCGGTAGCAGTGGGAGGAGTAGTCCCCGAGCCTGCAGACCATCAGCTCACACTTCAGGTACACCGAGGGGTGGCGGCTGATGAACTCAAAGGCATTGAATTTGAACCGAGCAAAGTGGCTGGAAGGGGAGTAGAACGTGGCATAGGAAGAATCTCTGGGACACCTAGAAAGGAACAAAAAAACCAGATAATCTTCATGGATACACAGTTGCACATTCCTGCAAAAATACAATAGATTAAAACTAAACTATGTCATAGTCAGATAGTAAAAACAAAGGGATAAAAATGCAACTTTCACAGCAGATAGACCTTAAAAATGTAGACTTATTTAAGTCCTATGGAGGAACTAGAGCATTGACAACTCTTCTTTTTTTTTTTTTCCCAAGAGGAGGACACTTAAAGAAGAAGGAAGAGCAGACTCTGTGGTATGCAAGGCATAAAAACGTTAGTCTAGTGCTTGACCTGGCTTTACTAAAACATTAAACTCCTAGGATTACAGATTCCTGCCGCCAGTTCTCATTGTCTCATTTACGTCGCTGCCACTACTTTGAATTTTGCTTATAGGACAAAGATGAAGTAATTGAAATGAAGTGTTAGCAAGATCTAAATGTAATTTCTTATTACCAGGCTCATGATGTTAAAACAAAAAAATCAAAGACCCCTTTTAATAGTCTGTTGATAATGAGTTCTAACCCAGCTTGGATTGGTTCTATTCTTTTAAATAAATGCAGATTACGGGTATGCTTCTAACAGCTTGAAGAAAGCTCTTACCCATTCCTGACTATGTCATAGGCCAGAGTGTTAAAATCACGAGGATCAGGTGATGCCACACACGTGTCCACAAACACCTTCAGATTGGGGTCTGAGCTGTGAAGACAAGCTTGAAGGTACAGATTTTGGTTCAAGTCAATGAAGTACGGAGTGTCGAGCACTTGCTGTGAGAATGCTGAGGAATCATAAAAGGTGATGTTCGTGTCATATCTTCCAAACTGATATTCATTCACGTCCACAGTGTCCTCAGCAGTGTACATTACTTGCATCCACGTCTTCTGCAGCATTTTGCAACTGATATGTAAGTTGATGTTCTTTTTCCTTTTGATTATGTACCCAGAAGATGCAACTTTGATCATGTTGGAATAGTTGATTGTATCATTGGTCTCCTGTTTAATGTGCAATTTAAAATGAGGAATTGCATTTTTGCCACATTCCATGTAAGTTCTAAGATTTCATAGGCTTAAATATACATTTTAAAAATGTAGCTTCATCTTAAACACTTTAAATCAAGGAGTTTGATGTTGGTCTTTTCTGCTCACACAGTGTAAATTGTATGTAATTAAACAGAATTCAGTGGAGAAAACTCTGTTAAATCCAAGGCAGAGCCAACTCACTGAACATCTCTACAAACACCAGTTGTATAGTACACAGGCATCACAAACCCGTGCACTTAAAGGACTACATCTCTTCTAAGTCACAGAAAATTCATAGAGCTCTCTCCCATGTTTTCCTCCCTGGAAGCTCCTTCTTATTAAGCACAGATATTCCCTAAGGCTTGGAAAGCTAAAGCACTAAAACCTCCAGGTCTCATGTGCCACCAAGGCCTTTCTGTGGCTCTTCTCACAGCGGGTCCTGCAATTCAGAGCCCACCCTGGTGAACGTACCTCTCGTACGGTCCCGCAGCCGTCGTAGGGAATGTTGAACACAACCTCCTGCGTGGTGATTGTTGGTCTACAGCTATTGTCATTCAGGGTGACCATCTGGGCTGAGTAGCCTTGAGACTGGAGGTAGTCCCTGCTCACCACTGCGTGCATGTAGTCTGGCAGGCACCGAAGGGCTGCCGGAAGAAGGAGGTACAATGTATTAGTGACTTCAGGAATCTGCTAATGATTAAAGGCTGTGATGGAGCCAAATGTTGTTTTGTTAATTTAGAAGTCAGGCAGTTCACACCCCAACCCATTATGTTTCACGCACATCATTCAATTTCCATAAATATCTTTAAATTCACACAAACACTTACTTTGTGAACAAAAGCAATAAATAAGCTTGTCTGTTGAGAAACACCAGCTGAGGACTTACTGGTGTTGTGATCTGCTGGAAGGGAGGAGTAGTGAGCCTGAAAGCCTCTGAAGGAGTATCTAGAATCACTGTGAAAGCGAATGGTCATCATGTTTGAAGAGGACACGTATGTGGGGAAGGAACCAGAGCAAAGTCTCCCGAGAAGCGGGGAAGAGTGTCGAGGCCCATCGTAGACTTCGATGTAGTCGTGCTGGCACGTGCTGCTTTGCATCCTGGCGAACAAACATCGGCACCTTGGTAAATCTGTTCCAGAAACTCTGATTTCACTGCCTAACGTGATAAAATCCTTCAGGAGAGGTTTCATTTGGTTTGTATGCAGCTGCAGCAGAAAATTGTGAGGAAAAAATACTACAGTAGTCTAGACTTTGATCTGGTCTTCCAGCTGCTGGATGTTATTGAAAGTATCTTTAAAATTAGGAAGGTTGCCTGTTTTAGATAAGTTTTCAAACTTCTCAAGTAAGTTCTGGCTTTGTTATTTGCACAGGGAATCAGTGTTTTACTTACGCAATATCTCTAAATGTGAGTGTAACGCGGAAATTGCTCTCGACTTGTATTTCCCACTCGCAGTCAGCGTTGTTTGGATAATTTCCAGGGTAGTAGGGACTCTGCAGCATCCCAGAGGAATTTGAGATTGAGCCACCACAAAAATAAGGTGCTGCAGAAAGAAATGGAAGAGAATTTACTTACAGTAACCTCTGCAAAAGTGCACTTGAGCTGTACATCTCATCTGTAGCTGTGGAAAAGCAGCTCCCCTGCAGACCGTGGGTGATATTCTGTATGAGCCAAATCAAAACAAATATTTGGTTTTTGCTTTAGCTTTGCTTTTGTGTTGGATTTGGAATTCCCTGTCACATCTGTGATGTCAGACTACCCTCTTCAGGATGGGCTGGAAACACCTTGATGCTTTCTGCTCTGGTCTCTTCTTTTTACAGTCAAGGTCTGATTCTGGAAGGTGTCATGACAGTCTAAATGGAAGTACCTTCCTCAGCAAACACCCTCCCCTCAGTTACTCTGCTGCTTCTCCTTATTCCCCTAAGGACTTTGGAGGGCTAATAAGGTGCAAGTCTTCTAGGAAACTGTAATTTTATGGTCTCAGACTGAAATAAGCACTCCAGGCTGCTGAAGACAGTCTTAAATATAACTCATTTCTCCTATAAACATAGCTGCAAAAAGCTTTCATGTTCCTGCCAGCGAGAATGACATAATTCTTGTTAAACACACAGATAATCCTAAAAGCTTTTCTGTAGGGAGGTGAACACAAGCTTTGAACTTAAACGCTGCAAGATGAGACACGTAGAGGTGACAACTCATTTTACAGTCCTGCACAGAGACACCCATCAGTACAATACATGCCTCCCTGCCTCGGGATTTTGAGATTCACAGGCTATTCCAAGCTTGGGAGCATCAGCTGTACCCAGACACTGATCAGACTGGACAGGCTCTAACAAAATTCGCTTTCATATTATTTTCAACTGCGAATGGTCAAACTCTAAATCTAAAATCTGCTTTCTAAGGCAAAAATATAAAAGCGACCATAACAGCTCTAGTAAGCAGAAGTGCCTTAGATTGCACATTGCCATACTTGAACACCGTTCTCCCAATGTTGATGAATGCAGTTAGAAATTGGAGATTTAGACAATATTTCCTAGGCCTTGACGCAGCTGAATTGCCCAGCAAGGAAATGGCTTTACACAGCCACTCAGCATGGTTGCAAAATAAGCATCACTGAAAGGCAAGGGGACATCACAGCCTCTCTTGGAATCATCACACAAGTTTAAAGTGATACTGTCACAGAGGCAAAAGACAAATTAAAAAAAAAATGTGCTAAAGGGAGGCAGCCCATAAATTAGAGAGGTGAGAAGAGACACAGAAGAGCATTACCTGATGGAGGTGCTGTGGTGGCCGCAGTAGCTGTGGGTGTGAAGGAAGAAGAGACGTGAGTGAAATGTGTTGCTCATGAGAAAGGTTCTGGGGCATCAGGATGGGGATCACAGGGAGGAGGGGATGGGGACACTGGGGCTAGGCTATAAGCTCCACCAGAGACTCAGCTGCCTTCACTGCCCACCCACCTGCACAGATGACACTGGCATCCTCCACGTGCCCACAGTTGTGCACTCCCCAGCCGTTGTGCCTGCACATCTGCAGGGAGGGCTCGTCCCCACGGCACTGCATGTCGTCCAGGAAGATGCGCCCCGAGCCCAGGCCAAAGTGGGCAGGTGTGGGGCCCCCAGAGCCTCCCCACAGCCCAGCTGCCGACACACCACCCGGGCATCCTGCAGGTCCCACTGGTCATCACACACCGTCCCCCACGTGCTGCCGTCGTACAGCTCCACGCGGCCCTCGCAGCCGTTCCTGCCGCCCGACAGACGCAGGCTGGCACCTGGCACGGGGAACACGCCGTGGGTCAGGGTCACTGCAGCCCGGCACACACAGCCCTCAATTCCCAAACTGCTTTGGAGATTTGGGAGATTTTCCTACAGTGACCTGGACCTGGGGTGGTTCATTCCCAAGGGGACCAAGGTAGGGGCAGAGACTGAGCAAAGACCTTGGGCATGCAGATGGCAGATTTGCCCTGTCCAGGGACCTGCTGCTGGGGGCTTGCGGGAGTTGCCTGAGGGCAGAGGCCATCAAGACACTGGGTCATTTGCAGAAAAGCCCTTTGCATCCTTCAACTGTGGCCCATCTCATGAGGGGGACAACTCATGCCCCCTGGAGATGTCAGGGTCAGAGGAACCAGCTGTCATGCACTGAGCAGGATCAGACCAGCACATCCTCTCTCTTCTCTTCTCTTTCCAGGCTGGGCTTGCTGTAAAACTGGTCATAAGCTGGGTGAGGCAGGAATTACCTGTTGTGTACGGCCATTGATCAGGAGGGGTTGGACGGGTGGCTGCAAGAAAGAAGAGGCAGTGAATGAATGGGCAGAGAATGCAGCTGACTTGTGGAATGGATATGGACATGGTCATGGACATGAAAAGCCAAGCTGGAGGACTAACGGGGGAAGAGAGAATGGGTCCTGCCTTTTCCGCTCCCAGACAACAGCAGGATGTGTCCTCAGTCCTGCCCCATCCTCCCCCAAGATCAATCCCACCATCCTGCTCTTTGCCCACGTACCAAGCACCTACACTAGGAAGCGTGGAGAGCCTGCTGTGCCCTGGCTGTGGGCAATGATAGGGATTTTGCATGACATGAGCTTCAGCCCCAGGCAGCAGAAGACCCCAGCCCCGCCTCTCTGCCCCGGCTCTCCCAAGGGAGGTCAGTACGGCTGCTCCCAGCAGACAGACCCAGAACACACTCAGAACGATTGCAAATTATCCCACGGTCGCTGCCACTCACCCACCTGCACAGATGACACTGGCATCCTCCACGTGCCCACAGTTGTGCACTCCCCAGCCGTTGTGCTTGCACATCTTCAGGGAGGGCTCGTCCCCACGGCACTGCATGTCGTCCAGGAAGATGCGCCCCGAGCCCAGGCCAAAGTGGGCAGCTTGCAGGGCAGCCACGGGCTCCCCACAGCCCAGCTGCCGACACACCACCCGGGCATCCTGCATGTCCCACTGGTCATCACACACCGTCCCCCACGTGCTGCCGTCGTACAGCTCCACGCGGCCCTCGCAGCCGTTCCTGCCGCCCGACAGACGCAGGCTGGCACCTGGCACGGGGAACAAGGCACGAGGTCACGGCCCTACCAGCCCAGCACCCCTCTGTCCCCAGATATGCTCTTACAGCAGGGAGCCTGCAGATTCACTGGAAGACCAGGAATGGGTTTGGTGGGTGAGAATTACCCATGGAATGTGTTGTCTATCTTGGGCGATGGAGTACAGGTGCAAGTAAGAATTTGATGCCAGTGAATAAGGCTCCAAGCAGAATGAGCAGATGTCATGCACTCCAAGATAGTCCCTCTCCAAGGAAGCCCTGTCCTATGACTCCTATCATATCCTGTGCAGGTCTTTCATTCAACTCAAATGACCACTGTGACTTGGCTGTTTCACTCAGCTGTCTGCTCCCTGGGCAGAAAGTCCATGCCCATGGAGATCTCTCCTGAATTTCAAAGCATTTGATGCAGCAAGATGTCTCCAGTCACATCCCCAATCCCAGAGCATGTCCAGGAAATAGCTCTGATACTACTGATGCAGGAACCAAAGAGGAGAAGGCAGAATGATTCCCCAAGAGCGGTGCCCCCGGTTGCAGTGAGAGGGAATCCCTCTTTGAACAGTTTCCCTGACAGTCAATGACTACAGAGTTTCTGGACTCAAGCCTCAACATCCCATTTCCCAGCTCTTCTCCATATTCTGCTTTGCCTCATCCCTGTGGTCTGGGGTGCCAGGAATGGCCTGACTGGAGTGGCCCATGTGTGGAAGACTCCCTGCAATGCAATCAGGTCCTGAAGGAAGACCAGGGGCACTAAGGAGACCAGTGAGTGATCATGGGCAGGGTTACCTGGTGTGCTCTCCTCTGCTCTGGCAGACATTGTCCCTGTGGTGGTCATCTCTGCTGGAGTGGACACGTCTGGTATGGCTGTGGATGGCTCTGTGGTGGTCATGTCCAGTGGGGTGGATGTCTCTGTAAGGGAGGGCATCAGTGCAACAGCAATGGACATGGCAGAGGACATGACAGGCAGAGCTGGAGGACTAATGCCATAAGAGAGTGTGGAGCTCTGTCCTGCCGTTCTGCCATCCAGACATCAGACTGACCTGTCCCCAGTCCTGCCCCATCCTCCCCCAAGATCA
>VZRE01001251.1:0-14880 GCA_013396775.1 Cephalopterus ornatus
AGATTACATTTCTGCTGTTGTTCTGGCAAGTGCCATTAACCCTTGCTCCTTGTTTTCATGTGGATAGACCACACCTGGCATGGCTTGCATCCTGTCCCTTCAGAGAAAGTCCTTACATAATCCATGAAAAATCAGAGGCAGAGGTGGGAGGATTGGAACAAAAGCAGAGTCAGAGACAGGGGTACAATGCACAGAGGAATTAACTTTCTTCTTCTAATTCACCCAATTAATGAATCACATGCCTTAGTTAGTTATTTTTAGAGATAATTTGTGGATTACAGGTATTCACATTATTATATGGTCATATCATTTGCAATTATTATTAGTTGAGGATCCCATACCTTATTTGTTGTACACCTATATCTGTTTTATGCGTGTCTATATTCAGGTATATCTTTTAGATGGGATCATAGCAGTGTGTTTAAAATTGTTGTGCAGAGGAGAGACCAAGTTGCTCAGCACTGGAGATAGAAGCCAAGTAATACATCACAGAAGAAGCACAGAACATTTGGGCTTGGAAGTGCCTCTGGAGATGATCCAGCCCACCACACTGCTCAGCACAGGTTCACCTAGGGCAGGATGCTGAGGGCTGTGCCTGGTTGGGATTTACAATCATAGAAATACCTTCAGCTGGAAGGGACCCACAAGGATCATGGAGTCCAAGTCCTGGCTCTGCACAGGACAACATCAATAATCCCACCATGTGCTTCACAGCGTTGTCCAAATACTTCCTGAATTCAGACAGGCTTGGTGCTGTGACCACTGCCCTGGGGACCCTGTTCCAGTGCTGAACCACCCGCTGGGGAAACGTCCTTTTCCTAATAACCAACTTAAACCTCCTCTGAGACGTCACCAGGCCATCTCTAACTCTTCATGAAGAGATGACATTTTGCTTGAAGGGGAAGTTCTTCTGCCTTGTTTCTGTCCAGATCAACACAATGCAGGTGAAAGGTAGAGGGTGTTTCCTATGTGGTCTGTAGTGTGGACAGAAAATAACTGTCACAGGCATTATTGTAGCTCCCTGCCAAAGCTGGGATGTTCTCTCAGAGTGTCATGGCCTCAGGAAGTAACTAAGGCTGTGGTCCAAAGATGTGATAAATCTATCTTGAGGGCTCTGAGCAGTGGATTAAATACACTACTGGTACATGATACTGATCCAGTATAAACTTGTACTTCTGGATGAAATTTGCTCAAAAAAATTTGCAGCGATTTAATTTTATCTCAGAGGACTTGGTATTATATCGTACTGTCTCTGCACCATGCTGGCTTTCTGGCCCACAAGTTTTGCCCATCCTCTGGAACTGCTTCTGAGCTGTCACAAAGAAAGTTTTTTAAGTCTGATCTTGTGTGCTTGCCCATTCCATAGAAGTGTGATCAGGCGCCTGTTCCTAATCTCCATCAAAGTCATGCTGCTGGCCATCTGGCAGTGCATGGACAGAGACCACAACCAAACATGAAATGCCAATTTCTTTTTTTTTTTTTTTTAATTTGCAAAACAACAATGAGGAAATAGGTTGGGGCATTTTTCACTCCTAATGTGGGTTAACTGAGTCCAGTGCAGCTTACCACATGCCAGGCCGTTGGGTTTTTAAGTCCCTTGATGAATTCTGAAGTTTCACAGACACTTCTCATAAAAGCAGGTTTCTGACCAAAACTTTCCCTTGGGTGTAATATGCGTTGTCCATTGGCCTTTGCCCCAGAGGCAGCTGCATTTCAACAGTGGCATATATAATCATGGAAGCAACCTGGGAGCCTTGGGAGTGAAAGGCGATATCTCATCATTAAATACTGTTGTGTAGTCTCCAGTGCTTTGTGGTGAATGGTTTTAGAAAGATGCAGTGTAAAGAGGCTTCCAGGATTTCTGATATTTTGCACAGATTAGGGATTAAAGTGTATGTCCCACAGGAGAACACCAGATCCAAAGGCAACCTGATAGATGCAGGGCCAGAAAAGATGTGACCTCTACTTTGTATTCACCACCACACTCTCAGACTTGTGCCTCAGCTTTGCCTCACTTGAACCTGTTCAACAGATTTTTATTTTCCTTTTTCATCCTAAGTAATTTTATTCACAGACTCTGAAATGCAAGTCTCAGTAGCTAACGGTGGTATTAGTGTAGAAGGGATTTGGGCAGCACCTCTTAATATTGCTCCCAGCTCCCTGCTGATGTTCCTGCTGTTTGAGCAGTTTAGAGGTTCAGCAGTTGTACCTGCCTTGCTTGCATATGTCAAACCAATGTTTGCTTATTAGTGATGCAGTTGCTCTCACACTTAGAATCACAGAGCCATTAAGGTTGGAAAAGACCTCCAAGATCATTAAGTCGAAGCTTAAGGCAAAAGCCATGCCAAGTATTATGTCCACCTTCATTTAATGAAGAACCCCAAACAGGTGGATTTCTCCCCACCTCATATGGGGAGAAACAGGGGCTCTCACCTCTGTTTTTCATCCTCAGCAAATTTTCACTTTAATCACTTTATAGCCCTGGCATCTGAATACTTACAAGCATGAGCAGTTGCCTAAGGCAGGAGAAGGGAAGGTATTCATCAGAACCCTTAATGGAAGACATCCAGTATGACCCAAAGGAGCTGATAAGAAACCTGAGCACTGGTAGCAAGGCTGAGTAAGCAGGCGTTTGATTATTTCTCAGTACTTATCAGAGGAAGTGTGAATCTCTCCCTAATTAAGAGCTAATGCCAACTTCTGTGAAATTTGTTGTCATTCACCTGTGAATTATCCTCCTCAAATTTAACTTGATTGCAGGAAGCCTGCTAGCAGTAACACTTTTCTCTGTGAGCTTAATTTGGACACCTCTGTAGCTGCTTATTGAACAGGACTCGATGCTGCAGAGCACTGGAGCCCTGGAAGGGCAGCCTCCAGGTGGCAGCCCCCATGTCTTGGGTGTTTAAAATAGAAATAGAGCTCTTCCAGCAGTAGAGCAAGGGGGAATGGCTTTAAACCACCACAGAGTAGGTTTAGTTTGTATATGAGCAAGAAATTCTTCCCAGTGACTGTGGTGAGGCCCTGACACAGGTTGCCCAGAGAAGCTGTGGCTGCCCCATCTCTGGAAGTGTTCAAGGCCAGGCTGGATGGGGCTTGGAGCAACCTGGGATAGCGGAAGGTTTCTTTTCCTGTGACAGGGAGTGGAACTAGATGAGCTTTAAGGTCCCTTCCAACCCAAACCACTCTGTGATTCCGCTCGCAGGCACCCTGGAGAGGGGAGGTAGGGAGGTTTCCAATAAAGGTTACGCATTCAGAAGCCTGAAGTGCTATTTCTAATTAGTCAAAGCACAGGTAGCCTGCCCAAACTAGAAAGACGAGTATGATGTCCCTGCGCCCAAATCATTTAACTATTAACCCTGGAGGAGAATAAGAAGATACTTAAAACAATGACCCAGTTAATTCTGTGTGCAGCATTTGAGCACAGGGTTATTTGTTGCTACCTGCGGGTCTGGTGATATCATCATCTGCAAGCTCTTGGCAGAACAGAAGGCCAATATTTTTAAGCTGGATTTTAAGGTGGATTTGGCATGGACTCTTCTGACATGGGTGTAATGCAAAGACTTCATTCATCTGTTGCTTGTTTTATGCTAACCTGAAGGCACACGGCCAAGCTGGGATGAGTGTTTGGACATTACGACCCACAAACAGATTTTGCTGCAGAAACCTGGGTTTTTATTCACCCTCCATAATACATATTACCCAGTGACTCAAAACCTGAAAGACCCTTTCTGGCTCGGAGCCGTGAGCTGTATTTAAGCTACCATTGAACACAAGGCACCAAATGGGTTGGTTCATGATGCTGGTGTCTGTGGCGTGATGGCCGTGGCCCCTTCCTTGCAGCCTTGGTGGCTGCAGACTCATCGTGCTGAGTTAGGTGCTGTCTGCCAGAGCCTTCCCTTTCCAACCAGCAGTGAGAGAGGTTAAAAGCCTGTGGGCGGAGGCCGGCACAGAGTGCCCATTGTACATGCGTGCATACCAGAGCAGTAACTCTCTGGAATGTTGCAGCACTGCCGAGCTTTTACCACCTTGTGTTTGTGTTGCAGCCCAGGAGTGTGTGTACATTGTGTCCTTCTCCAAGTAGATTAACAATGCAAAATGACAGATAAATAAGATGGCTTGGGGGGGGAGGGCTTTTTCTTTTTTTTTTTTTAATGGACCAGTTGGAAGAGGAAAGTGGCAGCTCTGACTCCCCTCACCTCCGCAGGCACAAAGGAGAGGCAAGGCAAGGTGCAAAGTCAGTAAATTAGGTGGAGCAGTTCCTTGCAACTGGGTGGCTTTAATGTACTAATTGCGTTAGTAATTAGCGACTACCACACGGTAAACACTTGGGTTCAAAACTATGCAAGAACATTAACTAACCCACTCTAGAACGGGTTTGAAGGAGGTAAGCATGATCCTTGTTTCCCAGGTGGTAAAGAGGAGAGACTTGCTGACCTCAGGGTGAGTCAGGGCACGTATGCAGGAGACCTTGGATCTGTTAGTTCCTCAAGATCATCTTAAAAGAGACCAGTGGCAGCAGTTATGGGAAATGGGTCTTTCCCCCTATTTCCAGGAGACATGCAGCTTAAGTACAGGTGTTTTTATGGTGCATTTCTATCTCCTGTGAGCTACAGAAACCATTTCTAAGGCCAGATGGCAATTCAGGTTCTGAGTTCTCCCTTTTATTTATTTTTTTTTTTCTCTTTCTGCTTGGGTTGTCAGCTTGTGTTATTTATGGGAACTTTATTTGAATTTGTGTCTGCTTGGACTTGAGTGGAGGTCATCTAATGATTTCATGGAGCTCTAGAATGCTTAGGACTTTTCATTAGTAGCCATACGTGCCCAGGTCAGACAAGTGACCCATGGCCACACTCCAGTGTAAATGTGGACCTGTAACTAATAAAAGGTGCTTGTTATTACTTCTTATTGAATTTCAAGCTCCTGCAAGGGACCTTTAAAAAGCTGAAAGAAGCCAGCGATACAAGGGGGTGTTTTTTCTAGTTGAGCTGTGTTTTAGAGTAGTCTACACTGACATTGCTGGTCTAATTGGGTAATAGGTAACAAGATCATTTTTCTATCTCCTTTATATATTGCTGCTAAGAATGACCTAGGAAATCCCTGGCTGTGCTCAGATCTTGACTGCAGTTGGTTGAGTGCAGCAGAGCTAATCTAGCAGGGAGCTGTTCCTGAAAGAGTCATTCTGCACCCCATGCACCTACTCCTGGCAGTGCCTTCTTGTTTCCTTCTCCATATGCCAGAAGTGTTACTCCTCTGATCCACAGGGGAGCTGTTTCTCCTAAAGTAGAAGAAAATATATTTATTTCTCTCCGCTAATTTTGCAGGCTACACTTTTGTAGACTCCTCTGCTAATTCTGTAACCTAAACTGGCTTGCCATGATGGGGGTGTGTGTGTGGTGGCAATAGGGGTGCTTTTAGGGAGGGTGTGAAAACATCTCAATAACCTTAAAACACTATATAAGTGTTATTTTTAACAATATGTTTGATACTAGCCTTTCTATGTCATTGGGTGACACAACTTTTGCCCCAGTTGAACATTCACAGCTTTTCCCCCTAACTTTAGCTGAGATACTATAAGGTACCAAGTACGAGTGCTTCCATATCAGAGGGTTCCATCTCTGGTGTTCTAAAGAAAGACAAAATTTGCAAAGATGAGAGTGCAGTCTGGGCATCAGTCAGCTCAAGGCTCTTCCACAGAGCAGTGGTACCCAAGGGCATGAGGAACTCTGGAAAACCTTGGGATTAGCTTTCCTCCATCACCCTGCAGTGGATCCTCCTGCACCTCCAGCACCTCAGGTTGCATCTCAGGCTGCAGTCGTCTGTAATCAATAATTTGTCCAAAGCAGGGCCCTCCTCAGAATACCTGGCAGCCAAGGACATCTCTCTCTCATACCTGGGAAGGGGGGAAACAGAGTTTGGTGATTCAGAGGGCAGCACCATATTTTCTGTGCTCTGATCAATAGGTTATTGTTTAACCCAAGGCAACTATCTGCCTCTACTTCTTTTCCCCTCTGAAAACTGTGTGACAGTGAGATATTTGAAGTAACAGGGAGGTTCATGGTTGTGGAGAACTGGTTGTCCCCTCCTTTATTTCCTAAGTTGAGTTGAAGATGTTTGCATTTAGAGAACAATTTTGGGTATTTTGGATTTTTTTTTTTTTTAAAGTATATATATATATATAAATAAAAATTTTTCATCAGTTTAGCAATACACTTGGCTATTGTTCCTTGTTTTGTAATACCAGATCCATCCCTCAGAAGTGCTGGTGAGCCTTGGTTCCCATTTTGCTTCAAGGAAATCCCTTGGGATGCTGCAGGGGAAGCCTGAGTTTGCCCTGTGCCCTGTTTCAGTCACCTCCACACTCACTGGATATGTGTGTATGTGTGCTAACTTCCTCTTTTTCTTCTTCTTTCTTTTGACAGTGGCAGATTTGGTCTCTTCTGAGCAACTTTCAGCCTCTGGGGGACCGGGACATTGAATTTGGTGGACAGTGACCATTCGCTCCCTGGGATCGCAGCTGCCCCTGCTTTCCTCACCCCCTCCCGCACTCACCTTCCCTCCGACAAAACTCCAGGGCATTGTGGTATTGCTATGGCGCCCAGGGAGACTTTGAGCAGCTCCCGGCAGAGAGGAGGCGAGGCAGACTTTCTGCCTGCTGCTGTCACCTCCACAAAGCCTCCTCCTGTCTCTGGCTGCGCAGGGGAGACGATGCTGCCCGCAGCAGGCTCGGGGAAGGGGATCCCGGTGAGCAGTGAGAGGCTGGAGCCAGAGGAAGAGGATGAGCTGGGTTCTGGAAGAGACGTGGATTCCACTTCCAACGCGGACAGTGAGAAGTGGGTGGCGGGAGATGGCCTGGAGGAGCAGGAGTTTTCCATCAAGGAGGCAAACTTCACAGAGGGGAGTTTAAAGCTAAAGATCCAGACCACCAAGAGAGCGAAGAAGCCCCCAAAGAACTTGGAGAACTATATTTGCCCTCCCGAGATCAAAATCACCATCAAGCAGTCTGGGGAGCAGAAGCTTTCCAGAACTGGGAAAAATGGCAAAACAGCTAAAGAGGAGGACAGATCACACTCCAAAAAGAAGGTAAGTCCTATCCTTTCACAATATTTCCAATTTCTCCAGGGAGCTGAGGGAGAAGGGAGGAATAAACCTGTTCAAACAGTTCCTATCCAAGGCATAACTTTAGCAAGGTTTGGCCATGGAGGAGCACAGAGCGGGTGTCATCCTGCACCACCGCATATGCATTGGGAATGATCTTGAACTATCCTTCAGATGAAACAATTCAGAAGGGATCAAAAGTTCAACAGGGCCTCTTCTATTTTTGTGTGTAATTGAGTTTTAAGATTAATCATTACACAAGTGAGAAATGAAGGAGCCCACTTCTAAACTGCTTTGTGCCTGAGCGCTAATGCTCAAGCCTTTTGGCAGTTAAAGCATTCAACTGCATTTTTAAAATAGAGGTATGTGCACAGTGAACAATTGAATTCATTCCTGTATTCTGGGTGAAGGGCTCCATTATTCTTGATTACAGCATTGTTCGAGCAGTACTACAGTTATGCCACAGAAAATACTTCCATTATAAGTCTCATTTTCTTCCAGATGCTTATCATTTCCTTGAAATATCCTTCTCCAGAGAAATTTTTGGTACTTTATGTTTGGGTAAAAATGGATCTTTTTATTTTTTCATTTAGTCAAGGATGGGAAAAGAAAGAAAATCCTTTCTTTGTATGACCTGTTTTCTGGAGCACCCTTTTGTTTTGCTCTTGGCTTGATTATTCAGTACTGTCTCCTACACCTAGTTCTTAAAATGAATTTGAGTGTATTAAGCAGCGCAGCTGGGGACTGCTCATGATTTTTTGGATGTAATGGTGTTTTCTGTCCTAGTCATTAGAAAAAGAGTTTTGGTCAGGTCAAATACAAATACTCCACCTCTGCCTCCTTAGTGGCATGTAGGCACCATGATGAGTTCAGACAAGAAGCCAGATTTGATGAAAGACTCATAAGTATCTCCAAAACCTGGACAAATTCATCTGGGATGTAGGCACCCACTGATTAGAGCTTGGGGCATGACTTGGTTTTCCTGCTCATGCAGCTTTGATCCCTCTTTTCCCATACATTATGCACTTGATGGATGCTCAGAGGTCTACATGAAGCCTTGAGGAGGCTAATTGCCACCACCTCTCCCTGGAGAAATCCTCCTCAGCAGACTGATTTAGACTAAAATTTTCATAACTCAAAATTACTTTTTGAAACTTCAACGCTTTCCATTGAAGCAAGGCAGAGCCCAGGGAGATTAACATCACTCAGTCTTAGAGTATTCTTCCTACAAGCTGAATTTGGGGAGGACAAAAAACCAAACCAACAACAACAAGGGGATTTTTTTTCTCAGAATCTTGCTAAATAGCATAGTCTATGAACACGGAATTTTTAGCACAGCAGAGGTTTGGCCCTATAACAAACCAAGAAGGGATTTTCCCACCTATTGAGAAGGATGGGCTGTCTTAGCGCCAAGCAATGTCTTTCTTTTTTGACTGTCCTTTCCTCCCTGAATGCTTGAAGAGGTCTCAGGGGAAGCAGCAGTTGTCTGAGACTACATTTGGTGACACCAAGGAGTCACAAGCAATCCTTCCATGGTCACATAGGGAGAAAAAAAGAATTGCAAACCACTGCCTACCATGCAATGACTGTGAAGAAAATGATTGCATAGAAATCAGAGCTTTCATTTCTATTTATCACCCTGTCAGATGGGTATGGAAGGTGTATTCTTTCCTGTGTGGGGTCATTGGAAAAGGTTGAATAAATAAAGCTAAGTATAAGGAAGTTATGTGCAAGAAAAACCAAACAAAAAACAAACAAACACAATGTGAACAATAACCAAAAATGCACCTTGTTAGCATGGTTATGCTCAGGGTGAGACTTTAATTGCAGCAGGATAAGGAGTTTGAAAGAAGCAGACGTGGCCACATCCAGCTTGCGCCTGTGCTGTGAGGTCCAAGCTGGCTGGGGCTGTATTCACACCCTGTGCTCAGGCTGGGAGCGCTTTGGGCCAGTGCTGGTCTAATCTGGCCATTAAAACAAACAAAAAAACCCACCCCCCTACCACCCAGCAGGTGGATGCTCTGAGCAGATGGGTGGAGGGCTGCTGCTCTGGTGCATCCATTAGCATAACACCCAACGGCTTCCGCGCGGCAGCTGCCGAGACACAGCTGCGGCAGAGATGTCCCCAGCAGGGACCTGGAAGACCCTGGTGCTGTGATCTCAAGGGGTTTGATGCCTGGAGACCTACGGCCTGCATCGTCAGGGTGGGAAATAACCTGCATCCCTGCAGCCGGAGGGATTTTGCACACGGCTGCCTCTCAGCTTGTGGGTTTCAGGATCAGGCTGTGAACGTCTCGTATCAACGGGGTGATGGAAGGCACTTCAGGAAGTGAAGGCTGGAAATGGGTCGGAGAAGAGTTCCAGTGCTGGCAGCATAATTTCTTCCATGGCCAACGCTTATGTCTTGTGGCAGGTACAGAAATTTTTGGAGGAAGATAATTAGGAGGAAAGAGCAAGTTGAAACTCGCATGGAGATGTACCTCTCTGGTCCAACTCTGTGTTTCCCTGGGAGAGCAGAGCACACAGGAGCCTTCTGTGTATATTTGCAGAACCACTGAGAGCTGTAGTATTGGCTGGGGGAAAAAAAAAGTGATTGTCACGTTTAAATGATTCTGGTGGTTTTGAAATTTCAGCGTTAGGCAGTTTGATTGCCTGTTGCTTTAATCAGCACAAGCTCCAGAAAAGCAGCTACTGGCAGCAGCAGGAAGGAACAACACATTTAAATGAGCGGGCCAGACCTTCGGCTGGCATCACTCCACTGTCCTCCATGGATTTTTGCCAGGAGAGTTTGGCCCAACATACACATTTCCCTTGCACATGGGAGCAGCATCATTATTTGGGTTTACCACCTTGCTCATGGATGCAGGGAATACACACAGGCCTCCCAGACTGAGCTGCCATTCATGTGTCCCTGGTGGGTTGTCCTGCACCTCATGGAGTAGCACCCAAATTTATTTTTCCTCCTGAGGAGGTGCAAACTGTATCAGGACTTGAAAAATCACTTCAGCTTGTTGCATAATATTTCCAGCCACATCTCCAGTAGTCCCCAGTGCTTTGAAATACCACTTCAGCATTCTTGCAGGAGTTTCAATACACATAGCACAGAGGGCAAGTAATGAAAACATGGAAGCAATTTAAGTAACAGCATGTGGGTACACAAAGGACTGGTAATGCCAGCACCGTAAAAAGGGACTGTGAACTGGGGATATAACATTTATTCAGTGGCTACTTAGGGAGGAAGAAGATGTGCCTGCTCCTAAGCTTTACATTGCTCTGCTAATTAGGCAATAGGGGTTAGTGCCTGGTTTCTAAAGCTGTGGTCCAGAGAGTGGCAGTGATTAGAAGGGGGCTCTGTGGAGAGTCATGATGCTCATGTGCCGAGGCCCGGGGTTTTTGCCTTTGATTCCAGCTGCTACACTATATTAAAAGACATAAACATGCATTAAATACTTTCCTCATGTTGCTTTTGCATGTGAGCAATCGCCCCGGGGATGTTATGTGATCCTGAATGGGAAAGGAGGGAATTCAGGAGAGGATCTTGCTGGGTGCGGTTGCTGATGCCCTGGAGTGGGGAGGGGATCAGAAAGCATCAGTGTTGGGAACCTCTGCTCTTCTGGCTTGAATGCTTGGCTGCCACCCAACAACTTTTGGGGTTTCTTTCAAGTCCTGACCATGCCAAGTTTCACATCAGCTTCCCCTGCTTGAAAATAAGAGCGAAGGTAGTTTCCTAATCCTTTTCCTGGGACTGCTCAGAAGCTGAATCGTGGCTTGGGCTGCTCCTGCTTGGCTACTTATGTGGCAATTGGAAAGCGCACAAATGTTCTGTAAGAATTTTCTCTTATTTCAACCCTTTGGCACCTGGTGGTGGAGCGGGCTGAACTGTTGCCACTTCTAAACCCACAAATAGCTCTATTTCATTTAGTCTGATTGGAGAAGGAGGGAATAAAAAAGCCAGGAGCCCAAAGGATGTCCTGCTGGCATGCTGGCAAGCCCTGCAGCTGCTGCTCACCCATCTGCAGCAGGTTTGCTAAAGTCCAGCATCCTCAGCATCACTAGGGGGGCCTTTTCCTTTGGATAAGGAAACATTATCAGTCTGGAAGGACACTGAAAGCATGGCATCAAATGCAATGAAGCAATCGATCAGCACTCCCTGTCTGTCATGTAGCATTTAACAAGCCCCAGACGAGCAGTATTTCCCTGGGTTTGTTTTATTTCTTTTTTCACCCCTTCCCTGCGTTTTCTCTTCTGTCCGTTTTCTTATGTCTGCAAACACTTCATTTTCCACCTTTTTTTCCTTTAAGCATAGCCTGGCAAAGTTGCTTTGGAGCTTTCATCATAGGCATAATGTCCCTCTTCAGGGGATGTAAACTCTTTAGGTTTTTTTTGGATTTATTAGTGCACTAAGTTTTTTTGAGAGCTTGGGATGGGTGAATGCATTTTATTGCTGAGAGATAAGCACTGTAGCAAGTGAATTGGAAGCAAAGCTTCCTTGTGTGCAGAGGAAACTCTATCCTTGGATTTTCTTGCAATGTTGTTTTTTGTGGGTTTTTTCCCCTTTGAGTTTCTGTCAGTGTTTTTGCCATTTCTCTGCAGGCAGCAGTTCTAACACTTTCAATTCATAGTCTTCCTTTCCCCCACCCCACACACACAACTTCCTCCTGTGGCTCACCTTTCCTTGAGGACTCTCTCCTTCATGTGCTTTTGCCATTGCGCCCCTCCTTCCAGAAGATCATGAGCACTTCCCCCGCCTTCTCCTTCCCCCTTGTTTTTATTGCTGACTGCACATTGCACTTTCCCTCCAGGTCCTTGTGTGCATCCGCAGCTCTTGTTGAATTACCCCTGTGCTGCACTCCTCTCCCCGGTGATTTGTGTGCATGATCATCCAATTGCTCATCCTGCATGCTTATTCCTCTTTGCTAAGGGCATCCCCCGTGTGAGATGTCTTCTGAGTCAGCTCTTCCTGTTGCGATCCCAAACATGGCTCGGGGAGTTGACGTAAGTGCTCGCTCCCCGTGCTGTGTGAGGCTTAGCAAGGAGGAGGAGAAGGTACTTGCGTGTTGTCATACCTGACTGAAGTGGCAGGATTTGATTTACAGCTTCTTTTTCTTTTTTCCCCCTTTTTTTTTTTTTTTCTTTCCCCAAAGGATGCAGCATCCCCAGCCCTTTCAGACTGGACCTGTTTCTGTGCTGCTTTAGTCTTTACTCTTACTTAGTAAAACCTTGAGGCTGCTCTAAATGGTGCTTGTGGCAGGTTATCTAAAGCTCACACCAGCAGAGTAGACCTCAGCCTCTTCCCAGGTTATGGCACGTTGGTAGAGGCCCAAAAGTGCCAACACAGAGGAGAAGTGTTCTTCGAGTTGCCTTTACGGTGAAACTCGCTTTTGAGAAGCTGAGAGATCAATTTAGAGGTGCTCCAACAGGCACAAGGCTCCTGGCATTTTTACAGTCTTTCTACACAAGTGTATGGGTGCAAAGCTACACCAACTCAGCTCTTTGATATTCATCCCAGGTTTCCTTTAGGCTAGCTTTTCTTTCTACCGCATTGTTGAAGGCACGAATGAAACAGCTGCAGTTTGGTCCTCTCCCACCACAACTACCTTAGGTTCCCCTCAAAAAGACAGCAGGAATTATTTTTTCTTTGTGAAGAAATTAATTTCTTTGCTTAAGAAACCAGTTTTTCTAGGAGCTAAGAACCACTGGGGTTTATCTTGGTCCTTGAAGGCACCTGAGGTTCCCAGATTGGGAGCTGAGTCCTCTTGTTCCCCCACAGCGTCTGGAGGAGGCTGGTCTCTCTTGAAGGTGGTTCAGTTCTCTCTCTGAAGAGCAAGGAGGGCTGGAACCCAGGTCTTAACCCTTGCTTCTCCTCCAAACTTACTGGAGAAGTATCTGTCTTGCATCCATGTCATGGATATCTTGTGACAGGAATAAGGCAGAGTGTCTTTTCCAGCTCGGTGCTCTGCCTGAGCCAGCTGATGTCCATCCCTCACTGTCTGCTCCGAAAGAATTGTGGCTTTTTTTGCATCTAGTTAAGTGTGTCTTAAAGAAGCAAATGTCCGGCAATGAAGGGATGGGCTGAGGAAATGTAAGCAGGCTTTTTCTGCTGAACACTGAGTGCCAAACAAGGATGACTTGGTGTATTTGATTAGCTGCCATATGACCAGGGCTTGGGAAGGCTGTCTGTGTCGAGGACAGGCTTTGTTTTGCAGCAGTCTCTCCCTCCCACAGCTGAGTTTCGATGGCCCTCTGTGACATTTCCTTGTTTGCTTGTGCTGTGTCGTTCTCTTCAAGCTGTGACAAAACATCCGTGGACCTTGTTTTGGGGTTGAGGAGACACTGCAGCGAAGCAACTGGGACAAGTGCAGAAAGCTGGGGTCCAGCTGGAGGTCCTTTGTCCCAGCCACCCAACTGCAGGAGGAGACAGGTGCTGCTCCTGCAGCCTGGTAAACACTTGGCCAAGTCAGCACACACGGGTTGTTTCGAAAGCACTGTGGCCTCCAGGCTAACAGAGATGAGGATGTGATGTGCTGGCCTGTGCACCCAGCGCTGCAAACCAGTTGTGTCTTCATTTGCAGAGGTCTTGGGATGCACAGGGGTGTCAGTCCTTCATGTACATGATCAAGTTCTTCCAGCATCAGCTTTTGCATGCGGCGCTTCCTTTCCTCCCCTTCCAGGCACACCCAACCACAGATATCATCTGATTTACCTCCAGATTTTTCATCTTTAATCCCTTTTTCACACACACACAGACACGCCCAGCTAGCTCCCTCAGGTCAAATCTAATTCTTCTAATGCTTTATTCCCAGATGGGCTTCTTGCTGTCCCGATTCCTCTGCCCAACCAGTGGGACTGAGTGATGGATCCATTTGAGCTCATTTGAATGTAAAATGTGGTTTCACCTGGTGTCCTCAGCTTGTCTTTTTTTTTGCTTTTTCTAAGAGCACTGATACTTGTGAAAATTGATTTCTGACCACTTTCCTGTTTTGTGACTTCTCTGGTGTCTAGTGATAAGTGAACTTGCTGGCCAAGCCCTCTTTGGGAGCCCCTCAGGGGTCCCTTTCTTCTGGCCAGTGAACAATTTGAACAAAACTTTTTTGAATATTGTATCACAAAGATTTCTGTTCTTCCATCAAATGTGATCAAAACTGGGCAAAATATTCCAAAAACATTGAGGAGAAGATCATGAAGGCAAGGAGTTTGTGTGTGCATTCACATGCACACAAACACAGTGTGAACCATCTTAGCCTTGTTTCCTTAGGAAACCAGTCTAAAAATACCCAGAATAAACATGCATTGTTTTGGTTTTAATGCTGAGACTTTTCCAACTCCTGAACGTTAAACTGATTCCATTTGATACGTGACACTCACAGGCAAGTCCAGTTAGCTGTGTTTTCATTAGAGCGTTGTTTTCCATTTCTTGCCATGACCTCTAACATGAATTAGACCAGTGGCTGTTGGCTTCTTCATTTCAGGACACGAAGTGCTATTTCTACATCGTGATTATATTTGGACTCTGAGCTGCAGGTGGTTGTTATCAGGAGAGGGATTCTCAAGCCATGGTGCATGCAGCAGTAGCATGACACTGCTGCCAAGTCTGATGGATAGCTAACTCCACTTCTTCAGGGTGGTATCACACCAAACATCTTGCTATTATCATAGTTTTTTGCGTTTGTGTTTTTTTGTTTGGTTTTTTTTGTTTGTTTGTTTGTTTTTTGGCTGGAGCTGTGGCCAAAGGACAGCATAAGGGCTAAGGTGTCTTACTACAGGTTGCAGATGAGGTTGTATGTC
>VZRE01001254.1:0-91149 GCA_013396775.1 Cephalopterus ornatus
TCGCGAAGCCTAGCCATGAATGAATTGAGTTTTCATTCTGATTGATAACTAAGTTGAATATGTTGAGTGTTTCTCAATAACTGGCTTAGTGAATGAGGATGGAGCTGAGAAGTGCTAAACCCTACATTATCATAAGTATTTTTCTTCCTTATATTTCATCCTGTTACTCTAGAAGATAAATATGCTTAACTGAAGTAATGAATTTGATGAAGGTTAAGTAGCACATTACTATCAAACTTGAATTAAACAAGATTAAGATGAAGTTTACTTAGGTATAAAACTGTGAAATGTCACATGGATGTAAAGTGAATCCAGTTTTACATCTTCCCATTTCCTTTCCCAGATGCAAACTAGTGCTTAGTATCTCTCATGTTCTTGTTTAGTGTTTTATTTACTGTGTTGTTGATTTATCTCAGCAGTGAAATTGGGAAGATGGTAAAAGCACAAGGAAATAACCCATATTTGTCTCTGCTGAAGGCAGCATGTGGTGTGTGTGATGCACAGGCTCTGGGAGCAGGATTGCAGGAGCAGCCTTTGATCTGTTCTAGGTGTCAGAAGGAGAAGTTAATACTCCTCTTTCCTCCATCACCCCTTTATCTTGTAAGACGTATTCATGTGGTAGCCATGTGAAGTCTCTGCCATATGAAACCCCACAACATTAGTTTGATCTCTGAGGAAGGGCTTTCATTCCCCAAAATTCTTGAATTCTGATAGTGAAATTACTCAGTGTGCAGGAAAACTGGAAACCAGATATCGGGTGCGAAGTAGCAGTAGGTTTATAAAAGTTCCAGGTGTCTTTCGGAGAGCAAAACTTCAGCAAAAAAATAGATCTGCTGTCAAAGGGAACTTGTCAGGTGGATTGGGAACAAAGGGGGCATAAAGACAGGCTTATAAATGAACTTACAGGACGCAGCTTCCTGTTTAGAACAGGGACTTGGTGTGTGATTAGTTCAGGTCAACTTCATAGTTTAGGATAAAGCTAGAGACTGGTTTTAGCGTCAAACAACAGAAAAAGGATTGAAGAAAAAGATTGTGTCTTACAAGTAGAACTGCTTTTAGATTTCACGGGGCTGTCACGCCTTTCAGGGAGAGGAGGCTCAGGCTTTTTATAGCTACTAGGCTGGAATAGCTTGTAACAGTTGTTTTCTAAAAACTGGCAAGTTGTCATCAGTGTAAAACTTTGAGTAAGAGGGACTAATGTATAAACATTAATCTGTTCTCTAAAATGTTCCTGGAAGAATCTTCCAGATTAATATTCTATTTCAAGTCACCATGTAGTGGTCTGGTTACCCATATGTTGTTATGTTCTACAAGAGTGCTCCTGTTTGCAAAGTGAAGTTTCAAGGGAGTTCTTCAAAAAAAGAATAATAATTGTTTATACTGTAGAAATAATAGCTAATCTGGGAATAATCTTGGTTGGGTAAGGTACAATTTTACTGAGCCTGTATTTTTAGAAGGAGAGAGAGAAAATCCAGATACCTGCCGGTAGCTATTCCTGGAGCAGTGTGAGCCGTGTGTGTGATTCACTGGCATCCAGAGGAAAACTGAAAGAATATATTTGTGTACTTACCCATATAAAAACATTCAGCCTCTGCGGTGACTGTTCCTTGACTCTGGAACTCACAAATGATCTGCAGATGACACAGTCGCTTTGGCTCCTGTGTGAACGACGTGCCCGACGCATCCTATGCAGAGTTCATAGCATGTGCAATGTGAGCTTCATGTGTTTATGTATAACAGAATAAACTTCTTAAACTGGAAGATAATCTAATTTTTTTTTATTCTAATTGTTACTGTTTAGGCGTTTGAACAAGAATAAATTGCAAGTCCTTCCAGAGCTGCTTTTTCAGAACACACAGAAGTTAACTAGACTGTGAGTATAATCTGATTTATTTTTCTACTGTGTGTTCCTTGCTTTACAGATTTCCATGGTTGTGTTTTGACTGTGGTGAGAGGTTTAATTTTTGTGATACTAAACTGCTAGTTGGTAAGGGTTTTTTAAGGGGCGTGTTTGCATGTGTGGAGTGGTAATTGGATAGAGCATAAATATCAGAGGGAAGAGAAACCACAAAATTTTTCTGTTTCTCGTATTTTCACCATGATGACATCAAGATGACTGATTTTCAACTCTCTATGTAGATTTATAGAAACCATGAAAAGTGTCAGCTTCTTATATCCAGTACAGTCTAGATGTCCACAAAGAAAGATTGCATATTCTTATTTAAAAATAATGCACAAATTTTTTTTTTTAGCTTAAATAATTATCTCTTTAATTAAGTCAAGGCATTGCCAGGCAGACCAGCCAAGTTCTGGCTGTTGCCTTGTCAGTCAGGAAGATGAGGAAATACGGAAAGGTAAAGAATTTTTTTTCCTTGAAATATAAAAACTGTTTTATAAGATGTTTAGATGGCATCAAGGCCCTTTTCAGCAGCAAAGAAGGCTAACATGAGCTTGGAATTATTTCATTTTGGTGGGAGGAGGGAGAGGTGGTGTTAGCACAATGACTGGATGATTTATTAAATATATTCTTAAAAAGTGTATGAAAATAAAATGTATCGTGAGGTACCTGCACAGTTACTGATCAAGAAAAGAATCAACTGTCTTTTTAAAGGAGTAGTCAAAAGCTGTTTGAAACTGGTTTTTGGATCCTGACAAAGTTAAACTCATGATACACACTGGCTTTTTGAAAGATGTTCTAGATGGTAAAAGTGTTCTTTTAATGCTTGGGTTTGTTTATGGAGGATCAGATAATACGACTTGTGATTTGGTCAGTGAAATTGTGAAGTCACTGTGAAGGTTGTGAAGGTTGAAAAGTTGCTCCATTCATGTGGAGTTTTCATAAGTGTTTAAATACCTCTATCTGCAACCAAACCAACCATTTAGGCAGTGCAGTAAATTTTTCGTCCTGTGGAAATACAAACCACATGGTGATAGTGCAGATTAATTTTGGAGTCAGGACTATTTAAAGAGGCAAGTTGGAGAGTGTTGTGCAGCGAGTGATATTGATGGTTTGGAGAATTTCTGTAATGAACTTTTGGTGTCGTCCGAACTCGCTCATGAAAAGCTGTGCAAGTAATTCAATGACATTGTGCTGCAGATTAAAAAAGATATAAAAATATCAATAATTATAAGCAATAGTTGTGTTTTAGTCTTAAAATCATTGCAAAATCTTTGTTGGACTTGTTTTGCAAGCTTTGTCGTGACTACTGAATGCCATAGGATATATTTGCTCAGTGGATTTGCTCGGGCTGAACAATTTGGTTGTAGTTCCTAAAGTTTGCATGGTTTTGAAATGTTGTATCTTGAAACTCCTCTTGAGAGTAAAGTTGAGCTGGTACTTGCAGATATCCTTGTCTGGTATCTGGAAAGTGCCAGATGTATTTATTTCTTAGAAGAGTTGCTTCATGTCGGTTGGTTGTCTAGGGAAATGGTGATGCTTTCAAGATAAAAGCTTTTAGAGAGTTTACCTGTATCACTACAAATTCCAGTTTAACGTGTTGAAAATCCCTCTGAGTGGTCACATTGTATGTGGCTATCTTGAGGCTGAAAGAACTTTCTGGTAATTTGTGGGTTGGTGGGAGGTGGCGTGTGCTGGTAACTGGTGCCTCGCACGAAGAAACAAACGGAAAATACCTGAGGTTTTTCAATACCAGACAGTGTATTTTTTAATCATGATACATTATAGTCCTTAAGAGCAAGGAAAATCATTTTACTTTTAGAATATGAAGATTTTAATAAAATTACATAGACCAGAATGATTAATCTGAATGCTGTGTTCTGTAATGCCTCCCAACGGATGCTGTCGGAACATTTGTCTTTATTCACTGACATTCACTCAAAGTCTTGCTTACTGTTTAATAGTGCATCAGATAGATCACTTTAACACTGTTTGTCAGGAGAAACTTGCTTTTTCTTTTGAAGATATGAGCGTTATATAAATACAGTGTGTATTTTAAGTAAATAAATCTTAGCTAAGTGAACTGTTACAGTCCCGAGTGTGGTTTGGTTCTACATTTTGCAGTCATGGGATGAGAATGAGAATTTTTTTCCTACTATAACTTGTAAAAAATACACACACATATATATGGTTGCTTTCTATTATTTTGTGTTACTGTCGTGGTCCTACTGCTGGTAGAGTCAGAATTCTTCTTCCTGTTATGAACTGTCTGGAATTCAGCAGTGCCACTCTGTTCACAAGTGGGTAAAATGCTCCAGTGAGAATGTTTGGTGCTTACATTCCTCTCCCAGCTGCTCTGCCCCAGCCTTTCAAGAAGAAAGCATAGCTGAGAAAGTGATGAAAGGGAATAAAAGTAGTGAAACAAAGATGGATAAGACAGACTGATGCAGAGGTGATGGAGATTTTGTGGGATTTACGAGGAGTGAATTAAAATGAACATTAAAAAGTAGAGATAATACTGGTCTTAATTTTAATTGTCCATGTTATAGCTGTATTATTTCTGCTGATGTATTTTCAAACTCTTGGCTGTGGGTTACTAAGCCAATAGTCCATTAATTTATTCTTAATTGTTATAATCCTCATAAAGTACAGAGTCCAAAATTGAGTATTTTAATTGTGTAAGCCTGCTACAGCTCAAATGATGTGAATTTTTAGGAACTAAATATTGCTGTGTGATATGTCCAAACTGTAAAATTTGGATAGTCTTGTCCATGTGGACATGTAGGAAATAGAGATGAATTCTGTGATTCTTCCAGCTGCTCTCTTCAGCAGGATTGCAGTGAATGTAACACCCCGCAGCTTTCTTAATGAAGTACAAGCTTGATTTTGTTTTTTTTAAATATAAAACTAAACAGAAAGATGACATTTTAAGTTTGGTAACTTGATAAGAATGTGAAAGTTGAGCATATTTACTAGCATGAATAGAAATTGGTGGAGATGGAGTGACTGACCTGCTTAAACATGCAGGAACTTTGTGTGCTGGAGGGTTTCAAGGAAGACCTGTTAATGTTTCAGGAGTAGTTAAAGGTTGCAAAACTAACTGAAGACTTTTCTCAGTGCTCTGTCAGCTGGCCTGAAATCTGCCCGGGGTTTACTGGAGGAACCAACTTTATTTATGTAGTTCAGTAGCAGCAGAATCTCTTCAGCCTTGTTGCCGCTGGAAATCGCAGCGTAGGACATTGTTTCTTGTCAGGGAAACAGCTGGAGAACGAACCTGTTGGGTGATGGTGGGTTCTTGTGCTGTTTCAGATACACATGGTGTGGAACAGCAGTGCTGGTGTCCCTGATGGTCTCCTTGTGTGCCACCAGAGCATCCTTGGGTCAGGGCACGGGGCATTCCCACTGAAATGCAGCCTTTCTGATAACTAATGAGTTGGAATTTAGAATGTTTCTCAGATTATAACCGCCCCTTCAACCTTCACTTCACCTCCAGGTAGCTTTTGCCTTTTTTCTCCAAGCCTCTCCCAAAATGCTGAGCTTCAGGAGATCCTTGTATCTTTTACAGTGCTGGACAGATATTGTTGTCACATCTGGTTGTTATTAGAAGCAGGAATATATATAGTGAAATAAACCTGAAGTGGAATGTGAAACGTCCCACAAAACCAGTTTCTCATAAGATTTTGAGCCTTTTCTTCTAGAAAGATTGGCTTGGAGACTCACGGATTTTGTTTGCTTTGGTTTAGATAAGAGTTTTAAGTTTAAGTTGGATGAACCCTTGATTGGGTTCTCTGGTGGAAATGTTTCTCATTGACTGCTTAGGTTTTAAAGCTTCTTAACTGTTTTATCTGGGATAATTATCCAATAATTCAAAGTGCAGGCCCTTTTAATGAGAACTGAATCAAGGAAAAGGCATTTTTAATAAATTGAGTATTAGAAACAAGAAAGATTTCCTTTTTTTAATAGCTTGATATTTACTAATATCTAGCCATGAAGTAAAAGGTATTATTAATACGAGCGATGAGAACACATAGTAAAATGAAACATGTAATTTAACAGTTATAAACCCAGATTTTGATTCCAAGGTAATTATGTTCTAATATCCAAAACAACCAGTGAAGTTTATTGGCAAAGTTTGTAAACAAGGCTTTGTGAGTGCTGGAATTCTTTGTATCCTTTGTGTGCACAGCTGGTGTATAAAAGTGATTGTAGTGCATCTGCTTTTCACTGAAATGCAAGTGTGCTAGTGGTGCATGAGATACTTATTTATCTTTAACAACAAAACAAAGGGGGACACAGGCCTGTTCCCCCACAAACACCCTGTCATGTAGAAATATATTCATTTCTCTGTTGAAGCCTCCCTACCTCGACCAGCTGCTAAGTAGTCAAGGCAAAGCTTTTTTCACCTTGCGTGAATGGAAAAAAAACTCTTAAAAGTGCTCTAAACTCCAGGCTTGCAGTGATGCCTCCACGAATTTATAGCCATGGACCATTTGGTGGGTCTACTCAGTTTTAATGAACTGTCTTAGTTGTCACTTGACTAAATAAACCAGGCTCTGGAGACTTAGATACTGAAATTCGATACCAGAAGTATCAGGTTCATGGAAGCATCCATTAGACTCTGAAATTGTTTACTTTTTAGGGTAGTATCAGAATTTAGATTTCATATCAAGGCTGAAGATTGTAGTGTGGGAGCAGAGCCCTGTGAACTCTGAGACAAAACAGGTTCATGGCTTTGTGTCCATAATACCTTTAAAATCTCATGGTGCTTAAACTTTGTAGTTGTGGTGTCCTAATGCTTTTATAATGTTCATCTCTTATTATTACCTAAGTAGGCTAAAGTAGCAAGATCAACAAAATGGAGATGTAAATCAGTAATTCGTTCCAATAGAGTGGGATGGCCTCTTAGTATCAGGCACAGCCGTTGTGTAGTAAGCTGCTTGTTGTTAACACAGTGTCAATATTTGTAGCACCGTGAGATTTGTCAAAGCTGGATCAGTGGGATGCTTATTTCTTGCATAGTGGAATGATTTGAAAGTTGATTGATGGATGGGTAAAATAGTGAGTAAGTAGTTGTAGCATTCAATATGAATTCCCTGAATAGCCTTAAAAAGAGGCAATATTCAATTTTAGCAGAATCACAGAAGGGCTGAGGTTGTGCAGTGGGTTGACCCTGACTGGGTGCTGGTGCCCACGAAAGCTGCTCTATCACTGCCCTTCTCAGCTGCAAAGGAGTGAGAAAGTCTAGGTTATGGCTTGTGGGGAGAGATAAGGGCAGGAGAGATCACTCACCATCGCAGGCAGAACTGACCTGACTTTAGGGATGATCACTTGATTACCAATCCAATCAGAGAAGGGTAATGAGAAATAAACCCAAGTCTTAAAACACCTTCCCCCACCCTTTTCTTCTTCCTGGGCTTAACTTTCTGAATTCTCTCCCTCCCCCTCCGCAGCAGTGCAGGGGACAGGGAATGGGGGTGATGGTCAGTTCACCACACACCATCTCTGCTGCTCCCTTCTCCTCTGGGGGAGGACTCCTCACACTCTTCCCCTGCTCCAGCCTGGGCTCCTCTCCCCGTGGGGCTGCAAGTCCTGCCAGGACCCTGCTCCTGCTTCCCACAGGGTCACAGCCTCCTTTGGGCATCCTCCTGCTCCACCCTGGAGCTCCCTGGGCTGCAGGAGGACAGCCTGTCTCACTCTGGGCTGCACCTTGGAAATTCATGTTTCCCAGGGAGATGTCAGTGGCTATCAGTGATTGTTTTGCTTTTTCAAGTGCTACTCAAACATTAATTCAATCACTGAACCAAACTGGAAAGTGAAAGTTGTTACTTTTCCTTTAGGCTAATGATCGTCGATCGTCGGGAACTATCTGACATCATTCTCATAGAACTGCGGTTTTTGGAACGATCAGAGAGGGTAGCATGTGGAGCTTTGTGAAGTTTCACTGACCCACTGTCATTTGTAATGAAATTTAAGTTGCCTTTTATCTGATTACATTTAATTTGCTTTTAAAATGTTTTCTTCCTGAAATAAGAAGAATTAATCTTCCTGAAATAAGAAAAATCTCCTCTGTGTTTTATGGCCACAGCTATGCATTGTGCTGCATCATCTAAGTTTTCTAGTCTGGTATTCAACAAATGCACATTATAGCTAATAAGGTGTATATGTTCTGTAAAACAGACAAATAAGTAAATGTAACTATGATATCTGGAGGAGCACCAGTAACATAGAATGTGGGGGTTATTAGTAATTTTTAAGGAAAGATTAGAAACAAGGAAGCACATCTACACAAACATGCACAAAATATACCAAATGTTGCTGAAGCATTTTCAGGCAAAGTTTTATTATTTAATAATAATACCTTCAATGCTTAATTTTTCTTCTTGAGCTAGGTGTTAAAACTACATTAAAACTGCCTAGAAACAATGGTGTATCCTGTCATTCGTAGGCTTCGGAGATGCTGATGAGAAATGTGGATTTGCATACTTCAAAGCAATATTAGTGATAAACTTACTAGACACTGAAAACCTGTGTAGTATGTTTAATTGTTAGTCATGTTGGCTTTTAGTTTTATTTTAATGCATTACAATTTTCCGTCTCTTTTCTTAACTTGTCTGCTTCCTCATGTTACTGTTTGTGCAGCCTGTGTTGGGTTTTGTGCAAGTAGTTTCTTTAGATGATTCCTAGTAGGAGTAGCTGGAACTACTTAGTTCCATCTTTACTTATGAGGCTGCCCTGGTTAAACATAAATATACAGGTTTTCTTACCTCATCTGTGTGATGATGTTCCATTGTGGTGTGCTGCAGTCAGGAGTTGGTCTGGGTAAGTCGGTGTGTCCTGGCTGGAATTGGACAAGTGTAGCGTGTATTAGATTTTACCAATGTCTGCTTTCCTTTGGGTGCATTTATACCAATGTCTGCTTTCCTTTGAGTGCCTTTATAAGATGTTTATTGTAGCCAGGGGGTTGTTGCACACGGGTATGGTTTGCCAAGGATTTGCTGCTGAAAGCCTTACTGGAAGTGTTGCCTTCCCAGCCTGCTCCTCAGCAGGCTCAAAGTATCAAATCATGACTCCTGATCAAATTCAGCCTCTTTTATCTTGGGGATGTCATCAGGAGCTGTGTTTGGAAAAGCAACCAGATCATAAATTTTCTTAGTGTCCTCTTTATTTCTCTGTTTGTTCTCTTTCTAGAAAGAAAGCTCTCCCGGATTGCTGCCTTAGAGCTCCATTATCGTTTCCCATTAGAGCAGGATCCCGACAATTCAATTGTTACAGGAGTTTGAGTTGCAGTGTTGCCATGACAAAAGAGCATGGGCTTGTGACAGGGTGTTTTTGTGGTTTTATTCACATCCAATAATTGTAGTTTTACTGTGTATAGATCACAGCAGGTCTTTTTAGAAGACAGTAAATAATTACAGTAAGTGTTTGCTGGTCTCTGGGGTGCACTTCTGGCTTGAGAACGATGTGCATTAGGTCAGAAGCTTGTGCTGCAGATAGCTGGATGACATTTACACCATTTATCAATCTGAAAGCATTCTAGATGATCTTTTGGGCTCTGGTTGTAAATAATATAGGTAACCTTTTTTTTTAAATGCGAATACCGCTTTTATTTGAAGAGTCGAAGGATTTTTTTCAGTCGAAATTAGTGCAGAAGAACAATTTAAAAAGATAAGATTTATTATTACTATTATTAATAATATTGTGAGAGTAGAAAACAAAGGAAAACATGTTGAAAAGCCAGAAGGCTTCTTCCTCAATGCTGCTTTTCCCGTGTGTAAAATTGGTTATTTGAAATGATAGTGTGCAGATGTCTTATTTCCCCTCTTAGGGGAAACAGGCACGATTGGGAAAGAAAGGGTGTTCTTTGCAAAAATTACTGCTGGGTTTCAGTGGCGTCTTTCTTCTAAGAAGGGTCCTATTGCCAACTTCTGTGATCAGGTCATCTTATTACAAAGCTATTTAAGGGAGTTTGTGGCAAAGGATTATACATTTCCAGAAGAAATGCCACACATGCAGATGAAGCATAAATGTGCCTTGGAAATAAGTTGTTTTTTTTCTCTGTTAGCAGAGTAATTACTGCCTTTTGCTATGCTATTTGAGAGGTGACATTCTTTTTGCATTCATGTTTCGCTCAAGAAATCGGGAGGCTCCCAGTTTTGGGATTAATTTTCCACTTAATTATTTGGCAATTATTTGGTAGCTTTAACCATGGCGCTGGGTGTCCATTAAAGCACTCTCAAACATATTGTAGTTTCAAATCACGTGGCTTGGAGATAACATATTAAAAATGATTACACTGTTATTGCATGTTCAACACAATCCTGAACTGGGAAAGACTGAGTTTATTTTACTAACAGCAGTAGTAGCCTTTTAAACTTAATTAGTCCAGCCTAGGACTCGGCATCAACAGAGCTGCTGTAAATGGTTTCTGATGCTTCTTAAAATTTGCCTTATTCTTACTATCGAGCAAGGAGTATTGATACAATCCAGTATGTACTCACTTCATCCAATTAGACATTAATCCCTATTAGAGTTCATTCTTTTCTCCACAGCATTTGAGAGCATCCTGGAGATGCTTAGCAAAATTAGGCTTTTCTGAACTTCCAGAGCCGCTTGTGCTGCTTTGAGCTGCAGCAAAGCCAGCTGGATTGGGACTCCCTGGTTAGTCATCACCTACAGAACTGGGGGCGTGGGTTCTGAGGGTGGCCCTCTGTGCTCTGCCAGCTCAGAAATGTGTCCTTATTCACTGGCTTCAACTTCTGTGTGCAGAGTGACAAGTTAAAATGGGGGGAAAAACACAGTGACTCAACTTCTGGTTACGATGGCTTTCACATGACTGAGAGCTGTTACAGAGCTCTCAAAAGACAGTAATTGCGGGTGGGCATTGTTGGCTTGCCATTTTCTTACATTAGCCTTCAGAACTTTGGGGTTTCGCCTCTGTTAGCAGCAGTTCAAGTGCTGTAGCTCCCTACAGTGTTGTGTTCTGCTTCCTCTGGCTTGATTTGTGGTGAGGGCAGGGCTGGGGAGCCGCTCTTGCCCATGGATTTGTCTGTGGCACTCCTGGGCTGCTTTTATTAAGCTCAGCAGAGGATTGAGTAGCTGTGTAGGTTGCAGTCGGAGATTAATTAGGTTATATCACAGGTATATTATTACTGTAGGGATTCTGACCTGATGGTTTATAGGCAGTTTCTTTTCCGGAAACTGGATAACCCTGTTAGTCTGACTGTGCAGCTCGGAGTTTGTCAGAGTCAGATTTACTGCATTTGCTTTGTAATGTGGCTTTTTGGCCTTGCTGTTAGAGCCAGTCTGCAAATGTCAGCACATCATGGGGTTACCTGCACATAAAGTATTGCTATATGGATATTGCTTTTCTTGTTTAAAAACTTCCTTTTAGTCAGGTAATTCATATGTGAATGTTTTCTGCCTTTCCCTGTTGGCTGAACACAGAAAGGAGCTGAAAAGTGTTTTGCTGAGTGCTTAGCCAGTGGTCTGGAGCTGCTGTGATCCTGTCCATGGTTAGAAGAAGCAGTGGGAAATCCACTTGTAAATTGTCATTACTGCAGCTAGGAGAAAATGCAGAACAAATATAACTATCTTTTTTTTTTTAAATGTATAGGAGATGAGAATTGAAGCATTAGGCATTATTTTCACATTGAGGCCGTTTCCTTACACAAAGTGAATGTAGGAACAGATTGAACTGGTGACCTGAAGCACAGACATCTCATCTGCGTAACAGGAAAAATATCATAATGATAATGTAAATATTTCTGTTGCTTTCCATAATAGAATGTCATCCTGAGGCCAAAGATGAGTTTACATTCATTGTCTTGTAAAAGTCTTTTCAAATACTTCAGAACTATGTTGGAGATAATGAGAATTTCTTTTAGTGTGTGAGTGGATAGTAGAAATAGGAGACATGATCACTGGTGTAGAGATCTGATGAGGGTTAAATTATAAGTGCTGCACATGAAGTCTTGATTTTGATCAGCATCTTCAAAAACAAAAGGCCATTTCTCATCACCAGTTTTCTGGCCTCCGGTTCTCCTGCTGGCTGCTTCATGGCAGCAGAACTCAGCTTTACCTGCAAGGGCTTTATTTTACAGCCAGAGTGCCTCTTGAGTTAAGAGTTTGGTGGGTAAAATGATGCCAGGCCAAACACTTCCTTGCTTTAATTCTCATTTGGTTTCCTTCTTGAAGTCTGTAATGTGTACAATGGGAAGCTTAAGCCAAGCTTTCTGGAGCTTTTCCATGTGTTTCGCAGGGGTGATAGGGCAGGCCTGCTTAAAGTACTTCAGACACTTGGAGGTCACCAAAACCAATGCTGCTATTACTTTTAAATGCACTACGTTTGCTTTTGAAATACAGTCATAAATGATCCAGGATTTCGTTATGATTCAAATCCCCTTGGTTGAGAGAAGCCATGGGATTGTAGCCTGAGGCAAGTGTGTGCCTGTCAGAAGGGTCAGTGGGGCTGAACCAGGAGGGGTTTGATGTGGAGCCCGAAGCAGTTCCCTGTTCCAAGCGCAGCCTGCACTGGAGAACTTTACAAGAGTAGAAACTGTCCATGAAACAAAATCAAAATAACTTGTGCAAGTCATAAATGTTACGTTGCTACAAGAATAGATTGGCAGGGGTGGTTTGTTATCATCTTACTCTTATGACTAAGGCAAGGATGTTGTACAAGGTGTGCCTTTGAGCTGGTTTGATTTCTCAGTGTAACATGCTGAAAACAAAGGCTTATGGCACTTCGTGTTGTACAAAGACCATGAGCTGATTTTTTCATGTTTCCCTGATATACTCAGGAACTTAGTTTAGTGAGATTATTCAAATATACAGTAATTGGCACGGTGTAAGTTGGAGGTTTTCTACAATGGAAATGCAAATACTATTGAGAAAGTTGGCTGAAGCATATTTGAAATTAAGTACATGCCTTTTGCTTTGCTCTGTAAACTCCCTGATGGGCTGTTACTAAAGACATATCTCTGAAAGGATTTCTTCAGGAAACAGCTGATATGAATTTACTTCATTCCTATTGATCTATGAAGGAATGTTAAATTTAATGTTTTGAGAGCATGCAAGGTACAACATTGGTGCTTGGTGAATGTGAGGGGGAAAATGCTGACAAGACATCCAATATGAAACTAAATGCTATGGCTTCTACAGTTAGTTACTTTTGTTGAGGGAGTCATCTTGTTTCCTACCACACAGTCACAGGAATAGAACTCCCAGTTAGTTGTGATAATCACCATTGGGTCACTATCCTTTCTGTCTAAAGAAGGTGCTGAGTGCACTGGAACATTATCACTCTCTGAGCCCTAAACTGATTTTTCTACAACTAATGTATGCGTAGAGTAACTGTCTCTTCAAAAGTATTGGGATAGGATTTTTCCTTGTTTCCCCTTGAGCTATTTATATCTGTACCATCTTATTCTCCTTTCTCCCAGTAATTGCTTGATTAACCCCATTCCTTAGAGTCTCCTTTTGGGAGCAGAGCCGATGGGATATTATGCTAGGTCTTTTATTAGGACTTTTTCTGCAGGAGTGGCGGCCTTTGCAGTGTCTTGGTGTTATCTGGGGAACTTGCTGGTCTGTTGGAGGTATTTCACTTAAGCAACTCCCTTTCCTTAGCTCTGGAGGCCTCACCTGTCTCCTGCTGCATGAAGTACGGCTGCCAGTGGCTACACTTGAAATACCAGTCCCAGGGTTGTGTGTTGCAGTCAGACTGGCTGCAGTGAAACACCTAAACCCCTGGCCCTTCCGTGGGTTTGCTGAGAGGACACAGTGGCACATCCTCACCTAAAGGAATTAATCGTGTGAAGCTCCATCGCTCTTTTCTTGGATGTTTGTCGTGTGACTGGGAAACGCCTGGTCCAGGGAGCCCATTTCCACCAGTCCTTCCTACGACAGAGTTAGGCCAGCACTGCTCAGGTAGCCTGCTTAGTTTTGACTTTCAGGGTCACATTTGTCAAGTATTTTGATCCAGCGTAATTTACGTCCATCAGTAATTACAGGCTCCAGAGGGACCATAGCAATAATGGTTATTTTTTTCCTGACACGACAGGAAACAAGTTTCCCATAAGCCTGGGGAATGCAACATGCCACTTGCCCCAGTTGGTGGTGAACTTCAAAGGAAAAAAATGTTTCTTTTTACTGGCCTCGGGTTTTGCACTATTTTATCTTCAAAACTGGTATTTCGATTGCTGGAAGGGAATTATTTTTCTTTGCCTCTTGTTACTCTTTTTCCCAAATGACATTGTTGCTTTTCAAAAATGAGGACCACCTCACTCTCTTGCAGCTTGAGCTTATTCCAGCTCCTCTTTAATGAGGTAAACCAGTTTCATTGTGTTTAAATAACACATGAACAAAGGGACTGATCACTGGGTTGGCCTGTGGATAACTGTGGCTACAACAGGCCGTGTGCCAGGTGTCAAACTTGGCACAAGTCTGAGCTACGCTGCTTCCCACTTTGCAGTTAAGGTTTGTAAATTGTGGATGGAAATAAATACAACATTGCAAAAAGCGTAAATGATATACCTTAAAGAGTTGAGACTTATTTATTGCCAGTCTGGGGTTTTTTGTATCTCTTAATTCACGTCATGGAGTTCTTTCTTTTAAAATAACTAAATGAAAAGGGGAAAAAGGATTTCCCTCTTCCTTTAGGGCACATTGAGCACACCATAATGTATGGAAAAGTGAGGGCTTAGCACTCTAGCGTGACTCTGTAGCCTAGTCCCAAAAAGGAGGAAGAATGTCAGGAAGTAGAGTCTTCCTATGGCATTTTTTGTGTGTGTACACTAGTGTTTGAATGTCGGGTTGGAAGGAAGAATGCCAGAGTGAGCTTCCTCTGGGCTTTCAGCCTGGCATCTCCCTTACTTATGGTGACCTGAAAGCAAAATACAGTTAAAAACTGCGTGGAAGCAATTTTAATCTCTGAAAATTTCAAGTATTCCTAGCGAAACAAGCTTTAGCAGTTGCCAGGGAGTATTCAAGAGCTAGAGGACTGTGTTGAATGGCCTGTGACAATACTTCTGTGTAACTCTAAACTGTGCTTATTGAATTTTACAGCAGTTAGTTACTTCACTGAGGATTTTTTTCCAAGTAACTTTCCACAATTGAATTCATCTGTCCAGGTTGGGGGGATTAGTTGTAGAAACAGTCAGTGGCATGTCTTGGATCAGCAGTCACTGGGTTGTTTAGGTTTTTTTCCCCCCACTAATGTGTCTGCTTCTTAAGGTTTTCATATTTAGTCTTATGTTGGCCAAGTCATTTGTTTCTTTCTCCTGTAGAAGGAGATTTTTCTGGTTTTCTTGCCAGAAATATAAGAATATATATACAATACAATATAAGAAAGAACTCAGCATATTAACCTCACTAGCATTTAACTGGCCATGTTTTGAGTGGGAATTTGAACCATATGACCTCAGAGGTCCCCTACAACCTGAAATATTCTGTGGTTAAATGTATTATTTACAGTATTTAATGCTAGGGTTTGGAGGCTTTTAGCTGGTGCAAGGTTTGGCAGATACTGTGGATGGGGTACTACACTGTGGAGTTTGTCTCTTTTTTTTTTTTTTCTTCCCCTCCTTCTATTCAGAATGGAAGATTAAATGTCACAGACAGGGTTTTGTGGGTGCTGGGAGATCCTGTGCCTAAGAGCTGCAAGATTGTGCCCATCACCAGCATCTTGCAGGAGTGTGAGATGTTGGTTCTCAACTCCCACAAAATTTGAAAGTCAGTAGGACCCAGAACTGATGAACTGCTGCTGAGGAAAGTAAAGTTTAGCTGTTTGCTACCCTGAATTGTGCAGTTTGAATCCACTTGTAGTGTTGGCTTTGGTGCCCTTTTCAGAGGTAGGATGCGCCTTTGGTGTTCAGTGTTTTTACATTTTATCTTCTTGCATCTTATTGTAGGAGAAACTTATTTGCTTTATCCAGTTCCTGAGTGTGTCTCGATTCTGCCCAGCTTAAAACCACCTTATAAACCCAGAATGACTGACCTGTGTTAGGGTTATTACAGAACACGTGCACAAAGGTGCTGCCCAGATCCTCTTAGAAAATAATACAAAAAAAAGGGCAGTGTACTATAGATGGCTCATGTTCTCAGGGTTTTCCTTCCCGAGGTCCTTTTTAGAGTGGACTTGGCATGGATGGAGGCTCAAGGTATTCTGAGACAGGCAGGAATTTCCAGCTGTGTTTTTTGGTTTTGTTTTTGTTTTTGTGTTGTGTTTTTTTTTGTTTGGTTTTTTTATTATTTTTTTTGGGGTTTTTTGGTTGTTTTTTTTTGGGTTTTTTTTTTTTTTTTTTTTTAGGTTTTTTCTTTGGAGGACCCATCTTCTCCTGCCTTCAGGAGGAAAATCATGAGGTTCCCAGAGGGTGTTGTTTGGGGTGGGGTTGAGAGTTGGCTCCTGGTTCCTTCCTGACCTCAGCCTGGGGCTCGTGGCTGTGTCAATAATTGAGTGTTCAGGGCTTTCAGAACACACAGTCCTGAACCTGCCAAGGCTTTTCAGTTCATGCTCTGTGGCATTTTTGTGTTTACATCTAATGGTAAAATTTGGAAGAAGGGCAAATTGGTCTCAACCTCACATTATCTAAGAACATAGCTTTTGAATTTAAATGTTATTAACTTAGTTTCAGGTTGCAGCTACAGCAAAAGGATTGTTCTCTTTCTGATCTTAATCTGATGATCTTGATCTAATTTTTGAATTTATTTCCAAATAGTCTCCAAGGTAATGTTACTACAATGTCAGCAGTCTATTTAAATTACAGAAAAATCCCAACTATTAAAAAAAACGGTTAAAAGGAAATGTTGTCTTAATATCCACTGGGTTATGCTGAATTTTAGGCATGTTTTAAGCTACTACAAAATTATGCCCGTGTGGGGTTGGTCTGTGAAGATTCAAATAGGCCCAAACAAAAGTAAAATGAGATGGTGAAGTGACAGAGCTGAGGTGACTCTGTGGAGACAAGTATTGTTGTCAGTAATCTCTAATATTGTCTGTGCTTATTTAAAAATATAAAAGTGTATCCCTTAGTGTTTTGGAGACAAACACGTGATTTCCAGTGTGTGTATTTTGAAACTTGTGGTAAAGGCCCAGCTAAGAAAAATATAACACTATTTCTTGCATGATTCCTCTGATGCTGAAGGGAATGACTTCTTGGTAGTGCCTCCAGAAAGGCTCAACTTGAATTACTCAATTAAGTTATTGAATTACAAACTTCTACTTAAATGTCTAAGTCAAAAGATTTTTTTTTTCGAGTAGCAGGTTTTTTTACCCCCAAAAATTCTTACAGAGTTTGTGTGGGAGCCAGGTGTATACAAAATAATAGAAAATATTCCAAAATCTGACATTTGTGTCATGCCAATTAGTTAGTTCAGAGTTCTCAGCTGGTCAGCCAGAGAAATGATTTATGCTGTGGAGAATGTTACGGGAAGTAATTGGTAACTATGTGAATGTGACAAGTACTTGAATTTTAAGAAGGCTTATTTTTGAAGAAAAATGAAATATTTGAAATATTTTTGTCCTTTATTTTTCTTTTTAATAAAAGACAAATTCAGTTTGTGAGTTGATTAAAACCATTTCATATTTAGTGGCTGCTCATTTTATATATTCACAGACTGAAGTTAGATGTCACCTCACAGCCCTGTATCTTAAATAATTCCAAATAGCATAATTATCCTTAATTATTAAATTATTCTTTACTTGGTTAATTTGCAGATAATTTTGAGTCCTCATTTTACCAAGTAACTTCTCATGAATCCATCCATCCCACTTGTTACCGTGTAGCAATGATGCTTATTGAAAATAGTACATTAAATTATTGATTACCATTTCATAGGGTTATACATTTTATATTTCGTAAGAGAATGTAGAAATGACATTTGAGGTGCAATGCTCTTATTCCTTTGATTTGACCCCAAGGCACTTCCCCTAAACTTGGACAATTTTAGACAACTTTTAACTTTTTTTTAATGTTATTGTCTTTACACGGTGGAGTCCATGTTCTAAAAATACTGAGTTAAAGGGTCAAGAGGACAGCTGGGGTTTAAATCCTGCTGTTGTGCAGAGGCGCGTCCGTGTTTGTGGATGTGATCCCGTGTCATTGTCTGAACTTGCTCAGGCACCTGCAGAGTCTCCCTGCTGTAAATCCACCCCTTTTCTGCTCAGCATTTCAAATTCTATTAGACAATAACTCAGGGAAACCAAAATCCTGTATGGAAAAACTATTTATTCAGTAACTAGGAGTTGATTGCTTGGACTGATTTCTTTTTTTGTTTTAAAGTCATCTTGGAAAATATTAATTATTAGTTAATAAGGCAACGAATTGCTAGATAAGGGCAAGGAATTCTGGAACGTGGTGAGCAAGACTCAGTGCTCTCGTTGGAATTTTAAGTTGTTGAAGCAAGTACATTATTTAAATGGCCTGTGCTTTAAAGATGGCATTTGGAATTGAGTAACTTTGTGGGGGTTAGTTTACTGTTAGCTAGCCCTGATGTTAAGAGTTGGTGATTTATTTCATTTCAGGTGGCCAAACATCTTTGTGAGCTGGTGGTTTCACATGCACATATATTTTCCTGACCCTCCTGATAGTTACTTTTTTCCATCTCTGCTCTTGCACCTTGTGCTGATCCCGAGTTGCTCTTGGAAACTGTTTCTTATGTGAACATTCAGACTATTTTTCAAGAAAATGTAATACTTAATGTAAACAGTGTTTAGTGCAACAACCCAAGCGTATTATAAATGCACGTGGTACTGCAGATTTCACAACAGTGTTACAATAATGTCCTGTTTGCCTTGGGATCGTTATATTATCGGGATACAATATGAACAGCCAGCTCCTGAGATACATGGGAGTCTTTGAATGAAAGATTTTGTAGACTTAAAAATTGCTGCTTTTGTGTTTTAATGGGTATATGGGGAAAATTGGATACTACCTGAATTGTCTTAAGCTGTTAAAGAGTAAGTAAATTCTAAAAAGACTGAGTTGTGATCATTTCTGTTGCTGCAGTACTGATGTTTTTTCAGCGGTTGTAAATCAGTGCTTAAATGGTCTCTTGGTATGGAGACAGGACACAAAGGGTTTAGCTGTGCCTTGCCTTGAAAAGTCGTGGAATTTTTCGGTTAAACACAAAGAACTTGGAATGGTGAAATCTGAACGTGTGATCTAAGCAACTTTAATTTTTGTTGCAATTTTCTTCAAGACTGCTAATATTGTCCAATTTTATGGCGTAAGAGAATGACATGGGCAGATCATAAATTGGACTGTATCTTTCCCAGGGTTCCTGACATTAATAGAAAAAAATAAAGTAAGTCTGAGCTGTTTTTATGCACCACTGAAGAGAAAGTGTGATGGCAAGTCCAGCCTGGAATTGCAGAGGGGCTGCAAATAGAAATGGGCCTCGGGTTTATTAACTTGGGATAAATATTTAAAACTGTCATTTCAGTATGTGCAGAGTATATTTTCCATATTTAAGTCTGGTTTCCTTTTAAAGTGTGTGTCAGAGAAGAGCACCTGCTCCTGCCGCTGTGTTGCTGCTGCCTGAGATGCTCCTGCTGCTGCCGGTGGTCAGGAGCGAGGGTGGCGGATTTGCAGCCCTGGTGCTGCAGCCAGAGCCGGGATTGACAGCCCAAGGAGGCAGCAAATAGTTTCAGTATGGGCTGGTAGGGAAGTTGAGAGGGCAAGTTTTGGAGAATTTCAGCTATGTCATGGGAAATGGCCACAGCCAGACTTGTGATTAGCAGGAGAGTGCAAATCCTCTGGGTCATTGCCAGGGTTCAGGAGGGCAAAACGCTGATGGGCCATCAAATTGTTGCCATACTTTGTTTAAAAGAGAAGGGGAGGGGAAATATAAGGAAAAAAAAAAAAAACCAAAACAACAAAATAAAACCAAAGAAGCAGATGACTTCTTTTTTGGTGTCAAATTTGCCATCATTTTAATGCTGCTGACATGTACATCCTGAGCAATGCATGAGGATGGAGAAGGGCTGGAACAAGTGTATTTAAATACCGAAGGTATTGAGGAAATCTGGAAAGTGAATAGCTCGCTTTTGAATACAGTGAACAAAACTCAGTTGTTTTTTTCTGTGGATCAAAAGAATTCTCTCATGAATTGCCGCTGATCTTTGTCTTACGAAACTTACCTACAGCGAGGATAGGTTTTATGTATTAGTGATCCCAAAATGGTTTTAAACTGATGTTTCTGAATCCTAAATGGAAAGCAATCATGTGGCGTATTGAGGGAATATGGAAAATTATTTTACCATTATTTTTTTTTAACAAATAATGAAAGTATATTCTGTAAGAACACTAATTCGGGCTGTAGGCCAAAAACACAGTAGACAACTGAAACTACTCTCAGTACACTAAAATTCATTGAGTTTTTCTGGTGTGAGGCAAAATTGTTGTAAATACCTGCTGTATTGGTCAGACCTGCTGAGTGTGATTTGTGAGAGCACTCAAGTAGAAGCTTTCCGGTTCTGGGACAGCTTTCCAAGTCAGACCTCTTTATTCTTTCACCTCAGTTAAGTAAACAGAGGCATTTTGTTTTGCCCTTCTGTGGTTGCTTCCCAAACCACAGTGCCAAGGCTCTTGGAACAGCTCCTTTGCCAAGGTGTAAAGTAGAGTGAGGTTGTGCCACCGGACCCTGAGACAGGTGGTGGCTGACCACAGTCTTGCCACAGTCCAACCCATTTATTTTCTGCTCACCCCATTTCTTTAATACCCCGGACTTTTTCCAGGAACAGGCTGTAGCTGGGATTGAGTGTACCAGCTTGTTGCAGTAGAAACCCACAGCCCACGGAGCTGAGCAAGCCCTGCCTGGATCCCTGCCCTGAATAACAGTGAAATGCGTGGGTGCTTGCTTTAAGCATCCCAGAGGGATGCCAGGGCTCCAGACTGACTGGCATTTCTCCTATCAGGAGTTGTAGTCTAAATGACAGCCTTGATGCTGCCCTGACCCTCTCTCAGTGGCCGTGGTTTTGGAGCATCAGGATGCCCAGAGCTGGCTGTGGAACTTGCTCCTCTGGATGATTAACAGATGGAGAAATCGACTGTGGTGGAGGAGTAAAAACAGAGTGCTTTTACCTGGGTTAACTCTTAAGTTATCCAGCCTTGTTTTCCAGTCACAGAGGGCAGGGATATTTGAGCTGGCAAAAGCTGATTATGCCACAACTGGAATGGACAGAAGTGCTGATCACTCTGTTCCCAAAGAGTGTGTCAGGTCTTATGTAGGGCTGTGATTTATTTTCTGATCACTGGCCTTTTATTTATTTCTTGTTCCCTCACAATACTAATGATATTTCCAGTTGATCTTTCTGCTTTTTCATTTCCTTACGTGTTTCAACTTTCAGTAAATACAATTCCACATTCTTTACTTGTGTGTAAGTTACAGAAAACTTACCCCGAAGGAGAGTCCCTGCAATTTATATGTCAGTAATTATATTTTGCTGTATTAATCTAATTGTTTGAAGTAATCTATGCAGCCTATTTCTTCAGTAAACGCAGAGCACTTACAGGTTAATGTTTCAAGAATAATACTGTAAATGAGCAGAGCGTTGCACACTTCCATGCCAAATGCTGCCTAGATCTTGGAGTTCTTTCCCACACAGAGCTGTCTTTCCCCCACTCCTCTGCACAGAACAATGGGAAGCAGCAGTATCGTCCATGACTCATGACACAGAGCTTAGTAGATGCTGTGGAAGCTCAGAATTGTGTCTGCCACAGCCCCAGTTGTGAATGTGGGACTATTTGCTGACCAGTTGAGAGCTTACATGAGGCATTTGGCTGGAGGACACACTCTAACTCTTCACAGTGATAATACTGATGATTTTGGATTGTTTTAAAAAAAGCAGACCTGCAGAAGTAATACATAAAAAGCATTGTGTGAATCTATGTTGATTTTGATATCTTTTTTGCGAGGTTAGGTTCCAATATCAGCAGTCTAGTAGGCTGTTGTCAGTGCTTGAGATTCATGTGCTGTTTCATAAGAACAATAAATTTCCTAAATGAGAATTTGTTCACTAAGAAGTAGCTAAGCTGGGTGTAGAAGTAATAGCCAGGAGCTGCAGTGAAATAAAGCTGTCTCTGGCTTGGTGGGAGACTCTCTGGATTTTAGGCATTCATTCCTAAAGATGAGTGGAATTGATAGGCATAAAAATGCAGATCTGTTCTGTATTGTCCCCAGTGCCCTGTGGACTCTGTTTGCATGGAGTGATATGCAGGGTCTGAAAGGTAGTTCTGAGGAAATCTTAACCTCTTAATTGAGGGATTAAGAGGTCACCACAAGAACTTCCAGTCACGGAATACTGCCTCGGAGGCTGAGGCACTGCTGTGCTGTATGATGAGTATATTCCACTGTAACCAATGACAAAATACACTGGTGCTTTTGGGGATGAAGTGGAGGGATGAACAAGTATGAAATATGGGACAGTCTTCAAAGCATGGAGAGGTAACAGCTACCTGGAAACACACAGGAATTCCTGGAAGTTTTCAGCATTCTTAAAACCAGAAGAATGCATAAAAATGCCCAGATGTGTGGAAGAGATCTGCAGCGTAAATGCATCAATACCATCATGATTGACACACACACAGTGACTTTGGAGCATGTTTTTAATTACATTGTTTTCGTGTAGTGCTGTGTGTGAAATGTTTTGATCTCGCATAGGAAGAAGAGTTAGGTCTGTAACAACCACATGAATGGTGTGAGAGTGCTTTTCAATGTATTTCTGTGCCTGGAAAAGCTGGCATGTTGTTCCCTGTCATCAGCTCAAGACGTGAAAAGGAAATGTGCAACTGCTGAAAGTTGTGCAAAGAATCTGGTGGGGAATCTTCTGTCTTTGAAGATCTCCATATGTGAAGTATCACGCGTGTTTTGAAGATGACTTGGTTCTTGGGATTCCTGCAGGTACTAAGGGGGAATGGGTGTATTTACCGGGCCTGTGTTTGGCAGCAGTTTACCAGCACAAAACAAATCACAAAGCAAATGCGTAAATATGCTAAGTTATTGTCTTTGTGAGAATTTAGCACAGTTAGAAAGCTCTGTCCAACTGTGATCTGTGTGGTCTGGCTTCTGGCAGTCAACATACTGCAAGTATAGAAGCCAATGTTCCAGAAACTGATCCGTAAAGAGCTCCTGATGGGCAAGGCTTGTGTTGTCAGAGCTCAGATCTTGCTGTTCTGATAGCAAAACATCCATCTTTTCCCTACTGGATGCCTTAGTCAAGTGAGGCTTAACTTCCAGACTAATGTGTCTTCCAAGTACTGAGATGACTGATGTTCAGCTGCTGAAGGGAAAGGTTTGCTCGAGGAGCTATTTGATGTGAAAATACACGGCTTGAAAGTCATGAACAGTTTCTAGAGGGAGAATGGGAAGGAGTGACTGGAGCTCAGAGACAGGCTGCAAGTTCCAACCTTAAAGGAAACTGCATGCTGGGCTCAGACCTAGACCTATAGAAAACAACTGGTGTGTCCTCCTTAAAAGTAAGAATGATCTGCTCCTGTTTAAATATGGTGTTTCTTCACTGCAGCCACCTGGTTGTACCTGCACCATGCAGCACTTCCACACTGCTCTGCTCAGCACTTACACTCAGTGTCCAGCGCTCTCCTCCTGGAAACCCTGCTGTCTTATGGCATATTCCTTCCAAATATTCAATTTTTAATCAATTCTGGAAACACATTCAGCTGTTTGGTGCAGTTCATGACCTCCTTCCATATCAAACCTCTTACAGGTAATTAATTTTCAATAGCAGTTGCTGCAAACCTTGAGAACTATTTTGTTGTGTATACTTTGAGGGAGTACTCCAGAGAACAGTAGTAGTATATGGAAAATGAAAGAGATTCCTGCCTTTCCCTGCAGGATAACAGTGTTAAAGATGGAAAGAAGGACCTTAAAAAGAGAGGTTACAGTCAGCTTCCGTTGTGATGCTGGTGGAACAGGGATGTTCAGTGACTATGGAGAAAGACTCCATAATAGTGAGAGAGTGAGATTTGCACCTGGAGGGTGTCCTGAAGAGCTGGGCAAATGAACTCATGAGTCAGGAAGTTGTGTTTCTGTAAAGAGGATGCACTTTGATTGATTTATTTATATTTTTTTGACATTTACTTGTTTTCATACTTGTTTTCCAACTTTGTCTTTATTTTGAACGAAGGTGAGCTGGTAGACATGCAGATTAGAGCCTAAATGGTACTTGAGTGCAGCACTTCTGGTGAAGCTCTGCTGTTTTGCCACAAACAGATGGAGCTTTACTAAGGTGTTTCATAAAAATACTGGGGATGGCTTTGACAGACAAGATCAGGAGGAGAATTTAGCACTCAGATGGCTCTAAGCTATCCCAGGAAATCCTGAGCAGAGTCTTGTCTCTCTGGTGATTAAAAAAGTATCTCCTTAGAGTGGGGATTGTGAATGTTTAATTCTGAGAAAAGTCTGTTGCTTTTACAGTAACGAGACATAATTGAATATAGTGTTTAATTCACAAGAATGTTTTCTGAGTGGGCTATAGGAAGAGAAACAGGCTGTACCAATCCGGGTAGAAATTTTCTATGGGGTAAATCTGATTTTTCCTTTGTTGTAGAGTATAGGCTGGGCCTAGTGGTGAAGTTTACTTACAGTTTTAGTCTTCTATTCAGACAAACAGAAAATTTACTAACTAGATTAAAAGTTTTATAAGAACTGAGTAGAATAATATGTAATCCCACAGAGATCCTGGTTTTGTAGGAAAGGTTTGAAATACAGTTTCAGTAAGATTATTGACTAAGTTTGGGGGAATAAAGCAGCATTTCTATTAATTGCAGAGTTGATTTTATTGATCTAGTCTGCTAACTCTTATGATAGATAATCTAATTGTTCTGTGCTTTGAAAATCTCATCACACCAGCATTTGGGCAGGAGTTCAAGGTCATATCTGTCTTTATGGAGCACATTTCTTGCAATAGGAATGTGCATGATACAAACACAGAAGAACAGAGGCTTAACAAGAACAGCAAAAAAGAACACGGCTGGTTTAAAACCAGAAGTTAATTTTACAATCACATTTTCCATGTTTATATAGAGATATTAGAGCCTAAACTTGCCTTCTGGTTCAAGATAATGACCCGTATATTCAACTCATCTGTGTGTTTTAGGCTGGCCTAGCGCTGCCAGCTGTGCACAGCTCCAAGGCTCAGCCTTTCTCTGAGAGAAGCAGAGCTGAGTCAAGATCTTCATTTCAAGCTCTGGAAATCATTTGGCTGCCTTTGAATAAAATAAATAAGTTTGTCAATTCCTTGTCGCTTTAGGTTTGTTTTCTTTTTTTTCCCTCAGTTGACTTCTCTGTCAGCGGAGATTGTCTCACAGGCCCGTGTCCTGTGTCTCGGTAAATGTTGTGTGAAATGAGAGTTTTGTAAGCTCAGAGTTGTCTTTGTCCATTCCACTGTGTTCGGGGAATGAGAATGAGCCACGTGGTGCTATTCAGCAGTGGCAAAGCCTTGTGAAGCAGAACTGCTGCGGCAGATGAGAAAACAGCTGTCAGTACATATAAAGTTAGAAATAAGCTGACTGGAATTATTGGTTAAGCACGGGGAAAGAGGCTTTGGAAATGCATCAGTTTGGATGGTGAGGGACGAGAAGGAAGAGGTGGATTTGGTGTAGAACTTGCCTTGCTGGGTTTGGTTGTGGGCTTAGTGCCTGCAGGTGAGTAGGAGTTCCTGTGGAGCATTTCAGTTTTAGTTATGATTCCTATCTGTGGTTGCATTTAGGGACAGGATTTTAGTCTTAAATGGTACGTGGTACTCCTTTGAGCTCCACAACTTGAGTATGGAGCAAGGTGGTGACTTAAGAGACTGGATGCCTAAAGCATTCTTGGGGTCTTAAAAGAACTTGCAACACTGATCTTTGCAAAATCATAGATAGATTCGGATTTATTTTAGCAGGCTGACTAAAGCATTAACCCCAAGGGCTTTGGAAATTCAAATTAACTTTAATATTTTTTTGAAACTGCAAAAATAAAATCAAGAATTACTGGTATAGCGTTAGAATATTGGTTATTAACAGCTTAGAGCTAACCTGGTTTTAGAAGTGTTCTCCAATATAAATGTGAAAATGGGAAAATATTTAGGTGATAAAAAAGGGCTGTTCTATCAGGAAGCTTGTTTCTACTGTTAAAGTGTAAGCCATAAGGATTTATGTCTTTCAGAAATCAGAAATATGCCTGTTCTTTCAACTGGCTGTATAAGTGTTATCTCTGCTATTTTCATTTTAAGTGTAAATTGTTTAGCCCAACTTTGAATTGGTTGTAATATTTATTTGTTATTTTTATGATGTTTACTTTGGACTCTTGAGATAAAGTGTACATTGACTTGACCATTGAAATGCAAAAATCAAAGGTGCAGTTACCATGGCATCTCACTTCTGGATTGGGGAGTGTGCAACATCTATTTTGACTGCTTAATTTTAATATGTGGTCAGATAAACTTAACATTTTACTTCATATAATTTGATGTACAGTTATTTTTGTGTGTCTGTTTTATGAATTTTACTATGTATAGATGTGTATCAAACTGATTCTACGCACAATGTGTTACTTGATTTGTCTGATTTTTTTTTCCCCCAAAAAAATTATTTTTAAATTGTAATTTCATCTGATGGAAGGTAATTGCTGTGTTTTTAGGTACAGGCTGTATGACAAAAATAACCCTCTTAGCTTGCTGCAAAAAGATTATGCAGAGAAATGGAAAAGTAAATATAAACTTAAAAAGGGGATGAGATTACATCTCTGACTTATGCTTAGTCATTTTTAGGAGGAAGTCTGTTCATCAGCTTCACTTCAGAATGCATTTTGCTATTAGTGAACTTGTGATGCAGAAAGCTTCAGTCAGTCTTTAAATAGAAAAGAGTACAGCTGTTTGGGGTTTTTCTTATCCTAAAAAGGCAGGCAGACTTTAAAGCCCAGGTTCTGCAGCTTCTCCCTTGTTTGCAGAATTATCAGAGGGACAGATAAGAGTGAATTTTGTCTGTGCCCCTCAGCAGTGACCCTCACTCGGCTGAGATGCTCTTTGTGAAGAGCTGAGGGATGCTTTTCCCACTGAAATGCAAACGGCAAATACTGGGACAAAACCGTCCGAGTTCTGTACGTTACAGAGCGCTTCTGCAGGTGCCTGTAGGCAATGAAACCTTGCCTCTGCTTCTGCCAAGCAAACGACGACGAGGCTGAAGGAGCTCTTCCTCCGAAGTGATGGACACACGCTCACAGTTGCACAGAAGGCTGTGCACGGGCAGCGCAGACGTGCAGGGGGGTGTAAAATAGCAGCACTGGGGGTAGTTGGAGTGGAGAGGGGTGGTGAGTTAATGACCATTCCTCCGAGGTGAGGAGGGACATGGAGCCATGTAATGTAAATATTCTGAATACTTGCTGTTGGAAACCTATGTATGTTTTTCTTCGGGGCTTTTTAAAATCCAGTTAGCCAAATAAGCCGGACAATTTTCTTGTACTTATTTAGGCAGGAAGCCAGCTGTTCAATTTGTCCATATTAACTATCTGAGCAGTTAGAAGAATAAATATTCGATGTAGTTTTCACTCTCTTGAAGTACAAAGTATGTTAAAAACATTCCCTGTGTTTGCCTTACTTTTGTCTATAGATCAACAATTTCTAATTGAAAAACTGCCTCATTTCAGGACAATTAATTTAGCTCAGAGCAAATTAATGATAATTGTAACCTTTGGACAAAAGGATCTGATTAATTGTAATTATTTTGTGTGCAAAGATGCACAAACTTTTGCTGATTATGGAGAGTAGGAAAAAAAAGTCAATTTTTCCTAGCTTATTTTTAAAATCTGTTTATTTGGCGCATCTTCCTTTCCTGTGAAAAAGCTGCTACTTCTGTCATCTTTTGACTCCATAAAAATCTTTCCCAAGTAGAGTAGTAACATTTATTTGGAAGGTAAATGTTTATTTTTGTGCCTAGGGACAGGATGTGTTTGTGCCTCCCCTTCGTGTCTAAGAGGGGAAGGGGAAGAGAAGTCCTGAAGTCTGACTGTGACATTTGAGAATTCATCCCAAGGTTTCAGTCTCAGAATTCCTAAAAATGGGGTGGCTTATCGCATGAAGTCAAACTTGTTACTTCTGGCTGCCTAATCACAGATAATAATTAAATTGACCTGCTTAATACAGGGCAGCTCTGGAACTGATGTGTGAAGTTGTACTCAGAAATACCCTGCCGTGGATAAGCTACAGAGCACAGACACATCAGAAATGCTGCTTCAGACAGAGGGAATAACAGAAGAGAGAACAGATAAACTGGGGATGCAATAGATCTTCGTTCTCAAAGATTTATTGGGTGAACAGGAAACTAGTTGAAAATAGTTTGTAAAATAATACCTGTTAAGCTAAACAGAAGCTTTTTTGTTTCTATATGGGCAATTTCTACAAATAAACAGTGGTTTGGCTCGTCAGCAGGAGATGCTGTCATTTACAGTGACCCCTCCCTCTGTGCCATGGAAGGTTGTTCCTGGGGCTGTTTGATGCCCCAGGAGTGAGGAAATGGCCCAGTTCTCACTCCAGGAGCAGCAGTGCCCAGTGCTGGATCAGCCGGAGAGCTGCCAGGAGAGACCAACAGCACTGGAATCCGGAGAGAATTCCAGATCCCCTGACAAACAGTCTCATGGAGAAGATGGGCCAGGCCGCAGGGAGAGGAAACAGTGTTTTGCTTGATTGCTTTCCAATAGCCTCCAACTGCTTTTGGTGCAGAGGTTCTTTTGAATCTTTAAAACTCCTGTTACCTGGAGGTGTGTAGGCAAGTGCAGTTTGATCAGTGAATTTTTCAGTATAAACAGTATTTGGGGGAACAGTATTCATTGTATAATTTGCTTTAATATGCAGCTGGTTCCTCTGGGCTTTTCCTTCTTCCTGTTTCTATTATTTCTTTTTTTTGGTGAGAGAAATTCCCTTTTGTGTTTGCTGTCCTGCTGTGACACCCAGAGCTGTAGCTGCTGGTGTGCTGAGCTGTGCAGGCAAGTCCCATTAAGAAGATTGGGGTCTTTCTCTATAACCTCACACAAGCTGAAATGGAAACCAGCCACTTTAGTTGATTGTATTCCATTTACATCAGTTGTTGGGTGATATGACACCTGAAGCACTGATGTATAAAATCTCCTTGGGTAAAGCACGAAGAACAATAGTGTCCAACTGCTCCAGCAAACTTTATTTACTATTATGAGGCAACTAGTCTTTTTTTATTTATATATTTATTTACTGGCTTTGCATTTTATTGATTTTTTTTGCTTGATTAGGGCATTGTGAATATTTCAAAAGCCATGTGTGTGATTTTTGACAGAGGAGGATTGTAAAGTCAGACACGTGTCACAGTTAGCACATAACAGATTTACAGTGGACTCCTTATCTTCTAAGTACTTAAGAAATTTAGGAGAAAGTTATTTTCTGCTGTTCTCTCTAATTACTCACTTTTAGCCTTTTTGATGTTAATATGTAGTAACAGCTACTGAAGACAAATGTGCTTTGAGGTTTTACTAATAGCTGTGGTGATGGTCTTGGCATCACCAGGGCCTGCTTTTAGCCATGATGTCTTTGACTTCCTTTGTTAGGATGTCACCTCGGATGAGCAGTGCTTGTATTTGCCTGTTTTCTTAGCCTGAATTATCAGAAATTAAATTATTGCATCACCATCACAGTTTGCATAGTTTCCAAAACTGGCGTGCTCTTGCTAATGGAAAAGGAAGCTATAGTTAAATAAAAAAAACCAAACCAAGAACAAAACAAAAAATCAACCACAAACAGACAGTGGATCTTTATATTATGCTTACATTTATAGTTAGGCTAATCAGGTTTTATTTCTAATAATTTTAAAGGGAAATGCTCTAGTCGAGAAGAAGCCCGGAGGAATCCTGGGGGCTGTCTGTGTTTGGAGGCACCACAGAGGCTGTCCACAGAATTGATACATAGTTTCATAGTGTGCAGGAAACGTGTCATTTCACTCAGGGCTGTAAGATCACTGCTATAATACATCTCACTCGCTGGAGTGTGACGAATCAAATAACTGTCTGACAAGATCTGCTTCTTGGAAGCTCTGCAGGGATGAAATGAGGTCTGAATTCAAGGGCATGTGAGAATAACACTTTAGAAAATACCTGGAGATGAGAATTAAATGTACCAAAAGAAGGTAAAATGTTTAATTTTTAAAGGCATATTTGCAGTGTTTGGTTCAATAAGTTAATGTTTTCCACATTCTGCGCTCACAAAAAGAAAAGGCAGAATGTGTGTTCTTAAGCAGTTTCTTGACAAGGGCCAGTCCCATTTCTGTCATTAACGAAGGATAATGTCTGGAGTGGCAAATGTCCAGAAAAAGCAATCCACTATAAAGGCATATTTACTTCAGTCAGAGAATTTGAGCTGTGGTTAAAGTATCAATATTAGCTTAAGAAAGTATTTGGCAGAGAGAGAGTCCAAAACACAACTGGTTACCTTACTTAGCGTGTTTGTGCTCGGGCGCTTTCCCCTGGTTGTCACAAAGCCACTTGGAAGGGTAAGGATATATCTTAATTCTTCACTCTGCAAGGGTGAAGCTCTAAAAGAGAGGTTTATTAACAATTATGAGTGGCTGTATGATACACAGGTGGAATGCAGAGCCCTCTCCTGCTGCTGGAAGTGGTGCGCAGGTGAGGAGGAAGCGGTGTCAGGCATTTAATAGGACCTGGTTTACCAGTTCCTTGCTGGAATATGAAATGTCTGAGGGAGCTGTATCACTAGTGGGACACCATCTCCCATTCTGGCCATCAGTGCTCTCTGTAACACTCCTCTCTCATTATGGGTTTCCTGTAAATTCAAAGCCACAGCATCTGTGCACGAACTGTTTGCTGGAAGAATTCCTTGCCTTTTATTAATATGCTCCTCTAACCAGTTCCAAGCTATCTGCACTCCTTCACACCCTCCCCCCATATAGATATTTAAAAAAAAAAAAAATGAACTCAGTCTTGAAGTGGGAAGCATAGGAACCTTTGTGGGTTATTCCAAATACATGAATATATTTGGGGCTAAGTATTGGTCAGATAGGAAGCGTAATTTCAAATGACTCCTTTGGGAATATTGTTCTGGAGGGGAACAGTGCTCTTCTTGATTCAGCTAAGTCATGTTCTCTGTCAGCATTGCTCATTTGCTATAGATGTATTTCAGATTATTTTAATGTTTTAGCCAGGTTTTACCTTAATTACTCAGCTCCAAGAGTGTTTATGCAGCTTCTGATGCCGTGGAGCTGAAGAAATTACTTTGTGTTCAGCAATCAAAACGTTTTCTGTCTGGTACAGAAACGGACTGTTCTGACACATCCTTCAGTATTTTCTAATTAGAATTTAATGAAATACAGAAATTCTTGCTTGTAAATAGTTTATGTAGTCTGATACAACAATATAAGAGTAATTGGAAACATGATGTGTGAGTGTCCTGTGTCCATTCTCATGTTTTAATTCTCAAGAGTTGATTCTGTGGTGAAGAGTCAAGGAAGGTTAATCTTTCCTTAAATGAGATTAAGGCTAGGGAGCAGCAACAGGATTCACTTTGCAAATTAATTAGCAGTAAATGTGTAAAACGCAGATTACTTGCTTTGACTGTGATAAAGGATAAGATTATTTTACTGAAAGCAGGATCAATGCAAAATTTGGAATATATGCTGATATAATCATGTCTTAAATACAGTTAAAATCTGGTCACTGCTAACTTGATAACATTTTTCAATAATTAACAGAATTTCCATTTTTGTAGGGGTGGATCTTCCAGCTTGGGTGATGGGGTTTTTTTTCTTGTCTGAACCTTTACCCCTTGAAGTTTTTTTCTTCAGTAAGAATTTCAAATATGGATTAATTTCAAGATCGTTGGTACTTAATGCATCTTCTCTAAACATAGGGGTGCTTACAGAAGTATTTGCTATTAATTGAGGCTATTGATACGAAATACTTTGGGCTTAGATGTTAAAAAAGTTCAGTTCCTGGGTGGCTTGAAGGGTGTTTTGATAACGCAAGAAGGGGGGGGTATATTGAACAATATCAAGAACAGCAGATTTCCCCTATATTTTCCAACTTCTTTTAAGTACCCAAATCTCTTGCCAGTGCAGAGGGCTTAGGGTAACTTAATTAAATTATTAATTTATTAAGTTCAGAATTTTCTTTGCCCTTATTTGGTGTAGTATTACCTCTCCTTAGGTGATCCTAATAAGTGGATATGTATCATTGCAGTGTTATCTTGACTTATTTTGTGATAAATGACATTTTTTAGACTCATCCTTCCCAAAGTATTTAGAAAGATTTTGTACTCGTAATAAACATCTTCATCTCAGAAACTGATAATAAAGGTCTGCTACAAGTAGGAATTGAAAATGTCAATTTGTTTGAACAGCTTGTGTTGTTTTAGCACAAATTGTTTGGTGAGTACACAAGGCTCCAGTTCCATCTGAATGGCACTAAATTATGCTGAACTAATTATATTCTTGCTTTATGTAGCCTGACATTTAATTACAGAAATTAAATTCCATGTGCACACCTCACCCCATGAGTGCATGACATGTAGCTCTCTTTCCTTTAGCTCTTTCTCACCTGCTTTATCTCCCCATCAACTTCTCATTTGCAATAAAAATGTATTTCCATGACAGCTTTTACCTGAGATGTTGCCTTCGAGTTGCAGTTCATAAGCCATGTAACCAATTGGCAGAGGTGCCATTTTTTAATTATTTTTGAGTGTGTATCAGGCTTAACTGATGGAGTTGAGTTCTTTTCAATAAATTATGATTTGACCTTTTTTGTTCTCCATGGAAACCATCCTTTTATTAATGCTACTGTTCTCCAGCAGCTTTTATGATGTATCAGAATCAGTGAGCAGATATTAAAGGAAAATAATTCCACACAAACACCCCCTTCTCCCACTGAAGAGTACCATTTATTCTAAATCACATTTTCATGTATGAAAATCTGGTTGAAGCATTAGATGAAATGGTAAATATATCAGCTGAATCTGTTACCCAACACATGGGCTGGTCAGAAAGGAGCAGTCAGCTACCATGGGATTGTGAAACCTGGATTTGCCTCCCCCTTCCAGGGGGAGGAATACTCCAGAGTGCCCCTGCAGTGGAATTAAACCAGGGCACAGCTGCATAAAATACACCTGCAGAACACTGGTTTGATTATGGCTTTTTTTTTTTTTTTTAAGGCTAAAATGGAAGGTATGGCTGAGAAATTTTTCATTTTCCTCACACAGCTGGAGTGTTAAAGCATCTTTGTGTTCAGAGTATGTGTGGGCTGGCTCCTGGTGTGCTCCAGAGTCTGCTGCTCACGCAGACAGAGCCTGGCTTACCTGGGATGGTGGCAGGATACAGGCAGAGGATTGGGTGAAAGGCAGTTCTAAAAGCAGGTGGGAATTATTTCTCAGTACTGCTTCCCGAAGACTCAAAGTGTTTTGAAAGTAAAAAACTCTCACAGCATAGGAAAAAAAATAGTCGATTTACTGTTAGTATGTTAATATACAACCAGATCATCAGAAGACAAGTTTAAACGTTTAAAACTTTACATGTCATATACAGTTTTATACTGTGGTGATCTCTGGACTGAAAAACCTCTCAGAAAATTAAAACTTAATCTTTGTTGTTATGTTGCATTTTCCTTTGCAGTATTAAATTTCAGATTATACTGTATCTAGACCAAAGCTGTGAAGTGTATCTGGATTTCCGTGTGGCACATGATGAGATCCTCTGGTCCTACCTGAAGTCATTTTACCATACGATCATAATCTTGTCAGATAAGTTTCTTGACCTCAGGGATTAAGTATCTTGTCTCTGTTTTTCCGGGTGATGTTGTGTGCTTTTGGAGATGTCTCGGACTGTCTTGAAGTATTTAAGCTACCCTCGTGTGTAATCATGCAAAAAAGAGGATTTGTTTTTGTGTGCTCATGAAGAGGATAAATGTATTTTTTTGTCAGATGCCAATGCTTAATTAGACTTGGAGTTGCAGTTGTGGATGACATAACTGATGAGAGGGTATAGATTGGCGTTTCCTCAGGCTGGCACGGTAGGCACAGCCTGCCTTTCCAGGGGAACTCTCCCTTCCCTAATGGCTCCATGAGAACCCCTCCACGGGTGAAGTCTGACCTTCAAAGTGCCCTGCAAAGGAGATAAAAGGAGCCTGATTTGCATTGTCTGTTACTCTGCCATTGAAGAGTCTCTTTTCCTCCTTTGTTGTGATCACTTTGGAGCAGTGTCCACGGAATTGTAACACTGATGTTCATGAGCCCTGCTTCAGGTTTCTGCTCTTGGAGGCTGCAGGGAGATAAACAGATACTTTTCCGAGGTGTCATCATTTCAGAGTGAAAGTCATTACCGAGGACTGAGCTGCTGTTCTAATCAACCACTCTGTTACTTTGTGACAACTTTATTATTTCTTCATTTACTGAATCCTGAGCTTTATTTGGTTGTCAATCAACACATCATTAGTTGTAAGCTGCTGCCCCAAAGCAGGGCTGTAGGCGTTACAGCTGCTGGGGGGCATTAGCAGTGGGTTGCAAAGAAACGAAAACAGTACCTGCAATTTGGGTAACAGCTGAAGTATTTCAGTCCTTTTAAAGTGTTCTTATATTTCAGAGAAAAGCTTTTGACATACTGAGCTTTTCTGTGCAAAATCATCCTAATTACGGTCATCTGAGGCAAAGCACCAGATTCTTTTTTTTAAATGGTGCTTTAGAGTTAACAGCTTTTCCTTTTTGTCTGTGAAGGAGGGAGAGAATAAAGTATTCATGATCTGACATATTGCCTATTAAAAAAAAATCTATATGGTATCACTGAGTACTTTGTCCAAACATAGATTTAAAAGACTGTACCACATTATGTCAAAATGCTGCTCTTCGGACTGTATAAAATAATTGAGTGTTTTTCAAGCCTTTTATTTTTGTGAATTCAAGATCTTTTACATTTGGGAAGGACTGTTGTACTCTCAAAAGCAAGAAGCCTGGAAAGCACTAGCGTCAAAAGTCTGTTAGAGAGTAACCTGAAATATGGAGTGACAGCAAACGCAGAGCAAAATAATTCTGGGCATGGTGAGTTTAATTTGTAACGTGCATTGATTGCCACACCCCAACCTGACGTGCAGTGACCTGTTCATTGAGCTGCTCTCTTCCATCGTTACCATTGTCTTGACACAGGTGGAGAGCACCAGAAAGCCTTTTTTACTTTGCTTATTAAAGTTCATTTGATACTAAAATATTGTGGAACACGAAACATGTTGGAGTAGATGTTTGCCTTGTGCACTGAACAAGCTGAGAAGTGGCTGCAGCCTGGGGAACCTTGAAGGGCCCTCCCTACCCAGCAGGATGGTTTGGTGATGACAGAAGCTGCTTGGAGGGTGCTGGGAGAGTGGTGCTTGCATAGTTTTGTAGATGGATCTGGTTAAATTGTGGAAAAAGATGAAAAGGGAAGATTGTGATACATGCTCCTGAAGAGCTGGATTGTAAATTGAACTATAAATTCATGGAAGGCACGTGTTTGGCTACTGATGAATTTGTGAAGTCAGTGAGGTGCTTTGCAGGCAGGAAACCTGCCTTCACAGCTCCACTTCTTTTGGGTGTTCCGAAGTCCTGCTTCCTGTGGCTGCTGAAATTCCACAGAACAAAGGTGCTAAGACTAAGGCAAAAAGTGTGAATTTAAGTGATAATTTCCAGGCAGATTTGAATTTGAGTCACTCCTGTTTGTTGCCCTGAGCATTGCACTGACTGCACAACTTGTGTAAACAACACTTAGTTCCTGTAATTGCATCTACAAATATCTCACACGTGCCTTTATAATGGTCTATCCTAGCACTATGTGGTTAATCCTTTTTATAGCAACAAATTAATATATTTAAGCTGAAGTTTCATGTCTTTTGTGATCACATTGCTAGGAGGACCTTAGTTTGTCTTCAGTTTATTTTTTTCTTATCCATGTGTGCCTGTTGCTTGGGGACCAAAGTATGGACTATCTTTTTAAATTAAAGCAACTGGTCAATCATGAGAGAAATATTGACTGGCAGAGAAATGGCATAAATTTAACAAACTGTTACGAATCTCCTTGAAGGGATTATAAATTCCTGCATTCTGTTCAAAATAAAAAAACCCAGAATGTGTGTGTTTGTCCTTTTCTGTTGTGTGGTCTTATCTTTTAATAAGAGACTTTTTTTTGTGACTCCAGTTTAGAAGGTTTGCTTGTGCTGAAGATCGATGAGGGGGAATTTAGATGACTAGAGCTCTTCAGTTCAAGTTACAAAACATACAAGGCTGTTCAGTAATTACATTTCCTGGAGCTGCTGCCTGCAGTTGATGCAGAGGTTGATGCAGAGTGGGAAGGACTCTTGAAAACCAATATCTTGAAAATGTGGCAGTTCGGTACCTTGTATTGAGAGGGGACTAGCAGAGGATTAAGTCTATTTTAGAGATAAAGTGGTTATGCTTTATTGTTCCTAAGGAAAAAGTACCCACAGAGTTATAAAATCTCAGTCTTGATTTGAAAAGATCATAACCTTTCTGTGTCAGAAATGTCAATTAATGTTACAAGAATGAATGAACGATGCTAAAAGCTTCTCAGGAGAGATAATGACATTATGGCAGAGCGCTGATTAGTTGACACAGGAGGGTTTGTGTGATTAATGTGATGTAGGACATTACTTCTGTGCACAGAATATCCCAGTTCTGAAGTTAATATTGAAGGAAGGTTCTGCCAGAAAGCCTTTTTTTAAACATTTCCAGCCATTTAAAAAGGAACTATAAAATATATATTGATTTATTTCCTTTGTGATTTTCAAGGAATTTGTTAAAAATTATGAAAATATCATAGCTACTGCTTTAACAGTGATGCTTCTTTAATTTAAAAACACAATCAGGTTCCTTAGGTTCAAATTGATGGAAATCTTAGACTAATTCCAAGAGCAGTGAAAAATTCCAACTATAGTTGGCTTGACTATAGGAAAAAAATAAATTTTTGCCTTTGGGCAGAAGGATTTTAAGGAGGTATCTAATATGTGCTGTTACAACATGAAGAATTTTTGGGTTAAACATTTTAGCCCTAGAGCCCGACTCAGTGCTTAGATGGAAAAGTGCAAATGTAAGGCAGTTGCAGCTGTAAAAAACCTTGGGTTTTTAAATGACATGTGAATGTACATCAGGTTGGTTCAGAAAATAGACTACAAGGATCTCTATCTCCTTTCTTTCCACCACTTCAAGAGGTCTGGTGCTTTTTCTTTAGAGCACTGAAACCATCAGCTAATTCAATTTGGTATCTTGCAAATATCCAATTTCCAAAGTATTTTTGTTGAATGCAACATATATTTTTCTTCTTATTATACATTTTTATGGTTCCTTGAGTTTCAGAAATTGAAGAATAGTGCCCTGAATGACAAAAAGCTAAGTTCAAGTGATGTCATAAAGAAATGTTAGCTGCAAAAACAAGCAGTGATACTTTTTGGTCAAGTGGTTTTTACTTTGGATGATTAACATTATGCTGTTTAAAAGCATCGGGGTTTTAGCTTTCAAATGTTTGAAGTATTGGATAACTGAAAGGAGTGGTATCCAAATATGGGAACAGGGTTCAGGGGACATCTTTCTGTGCTGAAGGGAATACATGTTCCAGGCTGGTTTTTAAAAGCTCAGGTAGAGGATTCTAAGAGATACAAAATGTGTTGGAATAAATCTAGGCTTCTGTAAGAATGACCATCTCCCAAGAGATGCCTGAATCCTGTGTAGTTTTATGGTGCCTGAGACCCTGAGGTGGTTTTAACCACCTTTATTTCAGTTTTATGTGTGTGCTGTTCCAGTCCACCTGGATCCCACGTAACCCTGAACTGCTGCAGCTCAGTGTTTTATCCATCATCCAAGTGAGTTGTAACCCACAGGTGGAGACCAGGAGAGCACCAATTTGCAAGGCCTTAGAGACGTGCCCAAAAAGTGCCACGTCGCCCTTGAGACGGATGTGTCTTCAGTTACAGAAGGAGGGAGAAGGAATGAATAGTCCAGTTCTTGTTTTACAGGCAGAAAAGAATTATTCAGAAACCATGCCCAGTCTCCTTGTTGGGAGTAAGTTTACTCTGAGCATCTGAGGAAAACAACCTTGTCACGCGTGTGATCTCGTGGAGTGCTCCACAGCCTTGTTACCCTGCCACCAGTCGTGGCTGACCTATAATAATTAAGAAAAAAAAAATCATTATATTGAACGAAACTCATAAAAATTAAACTAAAGTAATAAAAATTAAGATTATAATAATAAAAAAGAAAACTAAGAAAGATTTTTTTAAAAATCTAACTCGGGTTTGAGAGGAAGAAAGATCTCCCTGCTTTCCCAGATGACCAAGTGAAGCCTCAGAGCGTGAGGTTGGTTGTAGCCGCTGTGTGAGTGGAGGTGAGCAAGTGTTGACAGGCACTTGTCATGTAGAACATTGAACTATATGGTGCTTCCCCACAGAACTGTTCCATGTTAAATATTTGCCTCTGGGTGCTACAAATTTCTCTTCCTGTATATATTCTGTAGCAACCTTTTTAGTATACAAGATTTACATTTTTCTCTTTTGATCAAACGGTTGACTTTGGTAGTTGAAGAAATAAAGGGTGTAAAGAAGTCCTCTTTGGTTTAATCTCTTTATATCAACACATCTGAGAATGCCTTTTTTCTTGAGTAAGCAGGTGTTTTTATTGAAATAGCTGACTCTAGACAGCAATCCCACTGCAAATGTTCAGGAAAATCATTTAAAAAAGTCCAGTTTCTGTGTTAAGTTCTTTCATGCTTTTGAGAGGCTCTTCCTGCTAGAACTATTGGTGCACTGATATCCCCCAAGGAGCCCTGCTGTAGGCTTACAGCTGAAATGGTGAACATTAAGGTCCATTATAACGTTTAAGGTCACAAGGTTTTTCTCATGTAGTCTCTGTTTACTCTGGATGCTCCTTTGAGGCTCTGGAGTGTGAAGGGGTGGAAGAAAACATACAAATCCAAATTTCAGGTTGTAGGAGGACAACTATGGGAAGGTTCCTCCTGATAAATGCTTCTCTGCTGTGGATGTCACTACGACATTTTGGAGGAATGTTTTATCCTTTAAAACTGTATGCCTCATTGTCTCTCTCTTCTTTTCAATTTCTTATTATTTTTTATGTGCTATATACCAGTCATCAGATTGTATTCTAGACTGTGGTTTTACTTTCATTACATGGCAACATGCTTTCTCCATTTCTCTGGTTAAGCACCGTTCCAGACCCTTTAAAGAAAGGTTGCTCATGCAAAAACTATGCTGAAGTGCAAATCTGGACATATTCAGAGAGCTGTTGGATTCATTTTGCTCAAGCTTTCAACTGATTTTAAGGTATGAAAACCTGGGCTTTTATCCAACTGGCCAGGCTTATTCCACCATCTGCTTTTGCAGATTTTGCACCTTTCTTTGGATCTGCTGGTGATATATTTGAGGTGTTCACAGGCACCGTGGTGAGAGGCACTGTTGTGGATGTCATCAGTGATGAGGCAGTGGGAAAGCTGACTGCAGTCACACCAGATCTGGGGAGGTGACATGTGGCTGCCTTGTTTTGTAAAGCCAATCTGAAAGAAAAGGAAGGTTTAGTTCCTGTTCAGGGTAAATGTATCATGAGCGTAGGGACTGAGGTAGAAAAATGAATTTCAGAGTGTCTGTCATGTGAGGTAAAACGCTGCTGTTTTACAGAAAATAAGCAATGTTTAGCAACAAATGTGTAAGAATAAAATGATTTATGCTAAACCCCAGATGGGTATTAGTTCTTCATCTGAGCTTTTTATGGGTCCTCAGGTGAAAAATTTACTGATTTTTGGGGCATCCTTGTTGGGCTTGCACCTTAAAGGTTTGGATGTGGTGGCCTAAGTGGATCCAGTCTTGGCTCTGTGCTCACGTTCTGTGTGATTTCACAAGTTTCAGTGTCATTCTCTCTTGTTTTCACTTGCCCCACAATGTCTGCACCAAAATAGTGTCCACTTGCAAATGTTCTGACACGTCAAGGAGAATACAGACACCTTTGGTTCACAGGCTTACATAACTTTTTCTTCCAGGGAGTTTTACACCTGGTAACATAAAGCTACCTCCAAAACATAGCTCTGGCTTATTTGTGCATGAAATCCTTGTGGAAAATCAGCCTGTGCACAGCACAGGTGGAAATGTGTGCGCCACAGAAGGGAAGTTCAGAGTTTAGATCCTTGAGAATTTAGGTCATCCTTTCAGCAGCAGGAGAAAGATTTCCTGCAGGTTTATTTGGTGCCTGATCAACTTGGGCCAAAGGTTTCTCAAGAATTTGGCTTGAAGAGCAAGGAAGCTGCTTGTGTACATCATTAACCTTCCGTGTGATTTCTCGTTTCTGGGAGGTTGGAGCTCTCCTGGTTTTGTTGACGTGCCTGATTATGGAGCCTTGTGAATGCAGATAAGGTCGTATCTATTATTGGTAGTCTTTTTTTTTTGTCCTGGGAAAGAGATTCCTCTATCAATATGATCACAGAATGGTTTGGGTTGGGAGACACCTTCAAGACCACCTTCTTCCACCTCCCCTGCCATGGGCAGGGACACCTCCCACTATCCCAGGTTGCTCCAAGTCCTGTCCAACCTGGCCTTGGACACTTCCAGGGATGGGGCAGCCACAGCTTCTCTGGGCAACCTGTGCCACGTCATCCCATGATAAGTGGAAGAAGATGATGAAGTCCAGCAGAAATTGCCTTGGCCAATTGAATAAAAAATATTTTAAGGAATTAAAATCATTGGGAGATTAAAAAAAATGTTTATAGAAAAACTCAACATACTGTCTATTTGAATTAATATTTAACAGAATATCAGATGATTCTTTACAGCTTTAAGCTGCATGTTTCAAACTGAAAGAAACTGGAGATGCAGACTTAAAGGTGCAGGAAGGTCCAAGTGCCTTCATGGAAGGGTCAGCCCTAAACCAAGGTGAAGCAAGCACTTTATTGATGAGCTCTGGATTGAAAGAGTAACGTGTGGATAATCATGTAGAAACAAACATATATGTCAGTTTGAGACAGATGTAAGACTGGTAGGTTTAGCTGTGGTTTAGCAGGCAAACTAAAAATTAAAATTTCTTGACGAGTTTGTACCCTCTAAGTAGCAGCCAGTATTAAATACAAACTTATCAGGAGAGGCCCAGGGCAACCAATGCTTTAATTTACAGACTTTGACCCCAAATGGGTAAATTAGTTGGCTTGTGCATCTGCAACGCCAGCCTTTACCCTGCAGGGATGGAATCCAGGACGATTTGCAGCCTTCCTGAAGTGAACACAGTTACAGCACCAGCCCCTGGGATCTGAATTCCTCCCAAATACGACGAGCCTACTTGTGATTTATTTTTTAATTTTTTTACATGAGAAGAGAATATTTAGCAAACTGGAGAACACTTGAGCTCAGACTACAGATAGTTTTGCAAATGCCTGCTATGAATGAATGGACAAGAACCGAGAGACCACTTTTGTCAGATTTGGCAAAATGCACCCTGTGAAATGGGCTTTATTTCACCAACATTTTTTGCTTCAGGAAGGAATGTTGATAGACATTTCAGCATCACCACTTGCCCATGTTTTGACATTCCTATCAGCTATGTGCTATTTACAGGGTTGTTTGCTTTCAAGTGGTGCTTTTTCAAGGTTTGTCTCATTTAAATGTACTAGTATTTTAAAATTTTGCTTTATAGGGATTTTGGAAGATCTCAAAATATGCAGGTTTTATTTACACTTAAACAGAAGTTCGTTTCAAGATATTGAAGTCCTTTTCTAAGTTTTCTTCTGCCACAAAATTTTACAATGTACAATATGGGGAGCCACAATCCTTTTCCTCTGGGACTGACAATAGCATATTGCATGTGGATGTGGGCAAAATGTAGTGTTCCAGAATCGAAATTCCTGTCTTTGAGATGCATTTTATTTGTGCTACACTAATTCTTTTCCAGCTAACCCACTATGAACCCTCTAACAGTTAATGACTTCTGGGAAAAAAGTTCCTTTAGTATTATGCGTGTGAAATTATCATATTTTAACATTTACAAAAGCTTAAAAATTAGTTTTAAAATAGGGAGATGTTAAAACTTTTTGGGGGAGTGATTGATTAATTAGGAGCATCCATTGTTTTTCACCTGTGCAGATTTCTTTGAATTTTAGTCTGTTCTCTCAACTTTGGGAAAAACAGGTCTGTTAAATGAGTTTCAGAATCTGATTCCAGGCCTGATTTCTTCAAGCAAGGGATTGGTATGGGAGGAATGCAGTTATCCTGCATTCTGTGGCCTGGAAACCTCCTGAGGATTATACAGTCTCAGAGGATGCTTTTTTCTTTTCTAAATGTTTCTGCACTTCCCATTTGGCTTTATGATTAATAGTGGGAGAAGTTGTTTGCTTGAGATATTAATATATTTCCCTTTGGAGCAATGGCAGTGGCAGTTGATGCCTGATGCTCCTGGCTTGTTGTGTTCATGGCATGTTTGTGTAAATTCTCACAGCTTTGAGTTTCTCTAAGATTTGTCTTGCTCCCCTGAAGATATGATGATAAAATCTCACTAGAGCAATGCACATCTAAGAGGAATCTCTAGGAATGACAGTTTATTCACAAAAATGAACAGTGAAGCATTGCCCAGGTTGTGCCTCTGCATTTTGCAAAGATTGCTTATCAAGGAAAGGCAGATCTGTGTGTGTGAGATTTGAGCCTGAAGAGAAGAAGCTCCCAAAAATACTCCCCTGAACGTTAAGGCAGCCTTGTTTTCATTTCAGTGGTTGCAATAATAACCACGTAAGGAGCAGAAAATGGACAGTCTGAGCTGAGCAGGGAAAATTGCAGGGTAAGACCTTCACTTCTGTAATCAAAGCATGTAATAGAACTCGATTGTACACAAATTTATACTTATGACAGCCTTCATTTCATGTTCTATTTAAGAGGACCTCTGTATGTGAAAATGAGTAACAGGCCAGCCCAAAATAAAACAGACTTCAGATGGGATGCTGTTTGGCAATGCACTCCCCAGCCAGCCTAATCCGAAGCCATAAATCAATAGGCAAATAGGACATGCCGCTAATTAGTCAGTAGAAAATTCTACCAATGGGTTTTCAGCAGAGACTTGTGCCAAAAAAATCCCCCACTTGTTGAAGGCATCTTTTCAACTTCAGTGTGTGAAAGACAGATCTGGCTTTTCCAGAAGAAAATTTATGTAAATGGTATGAGATTTTTGTCTAACTGGAGTAAACCAATGTATCACTAACTGAAATCAAATGTTTGTGGAAGTGTCTCTGGGATACATCTAATCCTATCTGATTTCTATTAGCTGATTTGTTTTGCAATTTAATGGCTGTCAAATTTGGCCCTTAATGTCAAAATCCTGTTTAGCCAAATGTCATTGCCAAGGCAATCAAACAAGCAGCGCTCTTGGTAAATAAAATTTGGCAGAAGGTTCACCAGTGCATGTTGTGGTTAAACCAGCCCCACTCGGTATTTCACACGTGTGTGAGTTCTTAAGTGTATCAAATTTATATCAAATAAGCGTATTTTAGTTCACGATTGCCAGCGTTTAAGAAAATGAAAGGGTCCCCTCGAGTTGAACTCTGCGATATACAGGATGCAGATACCTGCTCAGCTTTAATGCCTGAAAGCATAAGCAGCCTTTGTGGATGCCAAATATGAATCTAATGTAGAAGAAACTACAAAATAAACATTCCTTTTATTTCACAACTGTTACTTAATTTAAATCACGTTGTGCTGTGGTATTTCAGTGTCTGTGCCCAGGTGTTAATGAGGGCTTTTGACATGCACGGCTGCAGGGGTGATCCCTGAAGAAAATACGTTCAAGTCTTTCACTTTCCAAACACAATTTATGTCTTTCCAGTTTAGATATTTGCATACAGATTGCTGTTCTGATGTGCATTCCTGCGGAGTTGCTTCATAAGTCTTTTACGTTGCTCCATGACAATTAACATGTGCAATGTAGATACAAGAACTGCTGCATGGGATGGAAAAAGTCTGTTGAATTAATGACTTTTCTGAAAAGAGCAAGTAGAAAGGTCTGTGAGATGTGAGTTAATTTCAAAGTATAATTCTCCCATTTTCTTCCCTTATGTTTTTAAGTTCAGGTACAAACATATAATATTTCTCCTTTAGCTGTGTGCTGGGGGATTTTTGTCTTTGGGAAGAGTGGACATTGCATCTCACTTCATGTTTTTGCGAGGTAACAATTTGATGTGATATAGGAGAAAGTATGTGTGAAACCCACTGGGGCCTGAGTTTTACTTGTACTGATGCTGAATATCAGACATATCCCATTGGAATGTGCATAGGGCACCTAAGTCCTCCAGGAATTGAGCTGTACCACAAAAAGGACAATTCACAGGACTCAATGGAGCCTGAAGCTGCAGGTCAAGTGATTTGGAAATTCAACATTACAAAGACATGGAGGTAAGTGCTCAAAATGCACTGAATGCTCTTGAAACAAAAAAAAAACCAACAAATTAAAACTGCAAATAACCCAACCACAAAACCCCCTCCAACCTTAAATCCGTGTTAGTGGACTGGCTAGTTCTTCATTCCCCAGTGAACATATATTTCATTCCAAAAGACAGATATAGTAGCTTAATCCTTTGGTAAGTAATGTGGATATTGTAATTTACTTGAATAAAATCATTTTTGGCTGAATACAACAAAAGGTGGATGTGAGTGTGGCACTCTGAAGTCTGTGGTGTATTAAAATAATGATTTAAAATTATATATATAATGGATGAACTGCAGGTTCTTCAACTCCAGGAAGGAAAGAAACTGGTTCAGCAAAAACCTCTTGTGTTGGTTTATTTTTTTACTCATTCCTGTTTAATCCACCTCTGCTCTTTTCCCTGATGCTGGAACTCGGAGTTTTTTTCCTCCTCCCATGACAGCTGTGAGACTGGACTACGTCACTGGGTACTTCTGGATTGCTCTTGCTGTAAGGTCTGTTAAAAAGATGTACAAATATCATAACACAGGCATTGACATGTAGCCTGTGTCCTCTGTGTCGGTCGGTGTGTGCCTGCAGGTGTGGGAGGTCAGGTGGGCTGTTGGGAATGCCCTGGTGGGATAATAGGAGGGGATGGATCCCCTGGAGCGCAGCCCCACTTGTGCTGAGCACTGCTTGGGTCAGAGTTGGCTGAAGTAAACAGCTTGTGCAGGGAATGTGAAAAATTTGGAAATCTCCGTGCTTGTTTTCCTGCAAGAGAGGATTCTTTGAGGATTTTCGTTCTTCTGCTTTTGATAAAATGATTCCTCAGTTTGTGTAATCGTTGTGCAACCCAGGCTTTTGTAAATGGGCTTTGTTTATTTTAAGGAAGGAGACAGATGTTTCTCGTAAGAATTTCTTTTTTCAGTGCTATATAATGTAGAAACACCAAGTTTTTTACTGGGTGCTGTAACCCCTGACCACTCATGCTGTTTAGAGCTTTGGGCTCTGGTTGCTTCACCCGTTGTATGGACACTCCATTGAGAAAATAAAGCAATACTCTCATTGCTGTGAGCAGTGCTCAGGAACTAGCACAGTGCTTTAAGGAACATTTATAGTGAATCCTGAAAAAAATCCTGAAGGGTTTTGAGCTGCCAGCTCGACTGTGCTGTTGGATATTAATTATTCCCTGCATACCCTGTGCCCTTACTGGTTTTATTGCCTTAGAAAATGTGGGAATGGTGACTCTCGAGTTGCAGAAATAAGGGAGGATAAATTACACAGCTGGTTTTAGGAAGAAAATAAATTATTGATTTTCAGAAATGACTGTTGCAGTATTTGGCACCAATATCTCTGAGAGAATGATGATGGTATTTGCAATTCACCCCCTAAGAGCTGTTCCAGGCCTCCTATCCCCTATTGTTCCATCATTGTGCCTGTTGTACTGAGAGTTCTTAAATGTGTTCTTGGAGCTGTTGGAGTTGCTTTGGGCAGGACAAAGCTGACTCCTGACGTAGTAAAATAATCTCTTTGCCTATTTTAGCACTAGTACTTCGGGGTGGATGGAGTTCCCCTAACTGCTTAATTGGCAGAATCTGGCTGTGGGTTTGCCATCTCCCTCTTTCCAAGAGCACCAGGAGCAGCGGTTAGCAGTTGTCATGTCAGTGGCTTAATCAGAGCTCTGCATCTCTGTGCAGCTGGAGACACTGGTTTGTTTTCAGTGCCTGTTCCAGGTGGTCAGGCAAGGAACCAGCTCCCTGTGATCAGAAACCAGCCCTCCAGAAAGGGCTGCAAACACTGAGCTTTGTTCCCTGGATTGCTCAGGCACCATGCAAGGCTAGTTTGGAGGAGAAGACTATTTCTGGCATGCCAAGGGTATAATTTGGAGGAATAAAGTCTTGCTGTATGTTCTTAGCCATTTTTTTAAATGCAATTTGACGTTTCCCTTAAATATGCCATGAGATCTTAAGCTCTGGCAGAAGATGAATACTGTATTCTTCTAAACAACATCAGATACATGTGCACCCCCGGATGTGGTAACACTCACATTTCCTCCCAAAAGCTTCTTAGCAAGCAAAGGCACAGAGTAGGAAGTGAAAAGTATCTTCCAGTGAAAGATTCCTGACATGTTTCCTGCCACTAGTGCAAAAAAGGGATGATCTTTAATCACTGCTTTTCAGGCTCATGCCGTAGCAAACATTTAAGGTGGTGATGCTTATAGTAACTTTCAGGGGATAAAGAAGAAAAAAGATCCCATATGTTACTGTAAAAAAAAAAAAACTAAGAACATGGCATTGCAAGGTGTGGAGAGGTGCATTTGGGACTGTGAATATAGATTTAAAATGTAAAAATAAATAGAATGAATACCTAGAAATGCAGTGAGAGTGTGAACAATTACACACCTGGTCAATCTTATTTTTGCATTCTCTAACTGCTCATCATTTTCCATGTACCTGCACTCTTTTGTGGCACATGACTCTGGAGACCAAGTTGTCCAGCCCAGCGTTCAGCACTCCTTTTATGCCTCCTGAAGTGTATCTTTCCTCTGAACGTTCAGTTATAGAATTTCCTATCCTGAGGTACTCACTTTAAAAAGAATTTTAAGAAAGGTTTGAACCTTAATACTCTTGGATTGAGGGAACAGTTCCTTGGCTCATAGGTTCTGAAATCAAGCTGAAGGGCTGAACTTCTGAAATAAATCAGGGTTGTTTTTTTTTTTTTGTTTAATTCATAGATACGTCCAGACCTTTACTGGAATAAATTAAAAGGCAAACCTTATCTAAACTGCCAGTCTTTAAGATCTTTCCCACTGCTTATCTTCACATTTTTATTGAGAAAGCAGAGATCAGACTTTGAATTGTTGGTTTGCCAACATTTGTCTTCCAGCACTGTAGCACAGGTGTCTGTGAGGAATATTTTAAACAATAAAATCGTATATGTTTGCTGGAGAGTGCATTGTATTCAACACTGGCTGCAGTTTTGCATTCCTCCCAAGGCTTTTCCATGATCAGGGATCCTGTTCCCTCTCTGAAGGAGGCAGAGTGCTCCAATGTGCTGCAGCAGTGAACGTGTTGACTCCAATTTTCACTTCAGATGACATGGAAAGGTTTGAAATGCACAGCATTAGTCAGGACCAAAATTTTGAGCTTCATTCCCAATTCTCTCTGGAGGGAATTATCAACTGTAGGACTTTGAGTTGATTGGTTTTGCTCTGTTTGTTTGTTTTTTCTGTTTAAACAACCCAGTGGTAGGACCAGTGAAAATTGAATATTTTGTTGGTTTAGCCTTAGGTTGCCTTAATATGCTAAAATCGAGCAAAGAAGATAAAACCCCTTCCAAGTGTACTACTGGAGCATTTATTGTGTGGGTCTGTGTTTTGTGGAAGGATGTAACACGTCCAGTGTAGTTCTACTAACTAAAATGGCCCACGACATCTTCTGAGGGACATACTGTCGTGGTAGTCCAGAGAGCTTTTCCTGAAAGAACAGAAGAGGAATGATTGAGAATATCACATCTCTGAGACACGTGCCAGCAAAATTTCTGATATATGTCATGTTTCATAGCAGCTGGAGTAGGTTTGGGGTTTGGTTTTTTTTGCCGAATATTTCTCTGCACGTTCTATCTCCTTTCTGCTTTTTCTTAGTGTTTCATTCCCTTTGCAGAACGAAAGTACAGTAAAAATTAGAATTTACTTTTCAAAACTAAGTGAGTATAATATTAGGAAAAAGAAATGTGGGTCTTTTTCCATGTCCACAATGTTTTTGCGGGGGAAGGGAAATGATACTATGTGGAAGAATGGGAAGACAATTAGAATATGAGGAAGTGCAGCAGTTGAGAATCATAGACTAGCTGAGGCTGGCAGGGAGAGCTAATCCCACCTGCCTGTGGTTGTGTCCAGATGGATTTTGAGCATCACTAACGATGGAGGCTCCATCACCTCCCTGGGCAAATGGTCACTGTTTAATCTCTGTCACTTGGGGTGGTGCAGGGAGAGGTGTGTGGAGGATTGGGGATGGCTGCTTCTGTGCGTGAGGTGACACAAGGCTTCTTTTAGAGCCAGAAATGGCATCATTAAGGAAAAAAAGGGGGGAAAAAGTTCCAAAGGGCAGCTTTATTTATAAAACACCTACTGCAGCTGTTTGTCATTGCAGACAGCAGCTTTCTTGCTTAATTGCTGGTTTGTTTAGGAAAGCACAAAGTTTGTTTGTAGACCAGACTTTTTGGCAACTTTATTATGAAATACAGCATAGTACAAATTCTGTCCCTTTTAAATGAACTAATTACAATGGAAACTTGAACAGATGTTTGTGTTTATCTGTGGAGATGAAATCTTGATGCAAGACATTTTTGGTCCAACATTAATTGACTTAATAAATGCTTGAAGTTTAATGAAAGTTCTTTACAGCTTTAAAAAGTTTTTTGTAAAAAAATAGAATTATGTGAATCGTAGAATGGTTTGGGTTGGAAGGGACTTCAAAGATCATCTAGTTCCAAGCCTCTGCTAAGGGCAGGGATGCCACTCACTAGAACAGGTTGCTCAGGGGCCCATCCAACCTGGGCTTGATGTGAAAGGATGAATAAAGGAATGAAAATTACTGAGAAGTATTTCTTTTTTAAATTTAATAAGCATATTAATATATCGAATTATTTCTCTTACCTCTGAGTTTCCTTGGAAATAAGAATATTTAGAAAAAACTCTTCTCTATTATGTGTTTTCCCCCTCATAGTGTATCTGGTGCTGCAGCAAAACTCTCCTGTACAGAACAGAAATTCAACAAGTTGGATGTTGAAGGCTGCGAGATGAATGGGGGCAATTCAAGGCACCATGTATAACAACTGAATTAAGCACAATGCACAGTTATATAGTAAGTCTAGTGTTATTTTTGGAAGAGGATCTTGGAGAAACAGGATCTGTGACAAGTTATGAAAGTCTGTCATTTCATGACTCAGACGAGGCTCCAGGATGTCATCAAACCACCGCAGTGCTGGTGCACGGGGGCTCGGAGAGGAGAACTTTGCCTTCTCCCTCATCTTTCTTCTGCTGTTTACACCTGTCAGAACCAAACTGGTGCAGCCAAAAAAATGTATCTGGAATGTTTTTTCATTGGTGTAACTGAGCACTCCCTTCCAAGACCAGTCTGAAGTCATGTCTCCTGCAGGAGGGGAGGTCGCGTGTCCACGGCTGGGTCATCCTGAGTTGGCTACTAGGTGTTCCACTGAAGGAACAGCAAAATCCAACAGCCCCTCTGACCTGTCCAAACTGCTCCCTAGATTCGGAAAGAAATACTGTTACAAGTGAGATGGGGTTTCTCCCTGGAAAAATAGACATTAAAAGGTGCCAAACCACTGAGTATAAATCACAGACATCTTCTTCTCTGTTTTTTTGGGTAGGTGGGATAGTAACAGCACTTCTAGAAATTTCATTCATGTTTCAGATGTATTTATATGTTTTTATTTCCACAGCTGTGGACTCTAGGAAGATTTATTTGCTGCAAAATTGGGGAATAGTAGTCTTAAAAATTAGCAGGTTTTGGCAATGTGTTCTTTAGTAAAGAACCAGGAGTCTGAGAGTGGGCACACGCCTGTGGGTTGTGAGGCTCTCTGGTTTCTATGGGATTCCTACAGAAGGATTCCAAACTTCCTGCTGTCAGAAGCCTGTAATTTTATGCTGGAACAAAACAGAAATATAGTGGCAGGAAGTGGGGTCTAGGATTTCTTTTAAAGCTGGTGACTTGGTGTGTTCAGTGCAGGTAGCTGGTTCCACGCCTGTTGGTCCACTTATAATCCTGATGTTTTCCTCTTGTATGAGGATTTTATTCAAGATGATGGATTGTTCTAGAGAATCTTTGTTTCTTTTAAAAAACTGCTCTGTAATGCAGATATTCCTTTTGCAGTTTCACAATTTCTTGAGCTGCTTGAAATCGTACCAGGGTTGTGTTTCAGCTTGGCGAGATTTAAATTGTAGGACTGCCATGGCAGTTTTTGATGGCTGGATTAAATAAAGTGGGGCTGTAAAATACTTCTCTCCTTCCAAAACAGCAATGAGAAGTTAGCCAGACACTGAATGGCAGTTCTTTTGCAAAAGAAGTTAATCTTTATAGCATGTTCCTTAAAAATATGTAAATGTCCTCAGAAATTGGCAAGTGTAAATTTAGTGGTGATTAAGTGAAATCATAAGTTACACTTTATAATATCTTTCAATCTCTTTTCTGCTTTCCCTGGGCAGTAGCAGAATTTTTTCCTAAGGTGCCAAGTTTAGTTTATAAATTGGAAATGTGTAAGGAAAGAATGTTCTCTGCACTGACTCACTCTGGTGTCTGGTCTTTATTCCAGGCCGTATTGATGACAAAGTATGCTATGAATTTAGAACATCTACGGCCCTGGAGAGGTGGCAAATTGCTTTCTGCTTTACTTCCAGTGTTTGCACCCTCAACAGGCTTGCCTCTTGACCTTTTCTACACCAAGTTGCTCTTGCACAGCAGAGCAGTGGCACAGGTGTGCTCTTTCAGGCAGGAATGCAGCCTTTCTGGGGGATCGGTTTGTAAAACTCTCCTGCTTTCCTCCCTTTGCATTCAGAAGTATGGGTTTCCTTATTTTGAATTTTTTCTATTAACCCTGAGAGCTTATGTAGTTGATAAACCTTTAAAATACCATCTACAGGCTGAAAAAAAACCCGAACATGTCTGTTTGTGATTTTTGAATCTTTTAGTTTCGTGTAAACTGTGCTGGCTAATCAGAAATCACTTCTGTTAAAAATAAAAGCTAAGGTAAAGTGTTTTTTATGGTCTTTAATCTCAAAATGGGAGGGCACCAGCATGAGAAATGGGAAGAAAAGCCATGTGAGTGCTTTTAGGTCAGTGTTGCATCTGACCTAAAGCTTTGTTCCCTTTTGTTCTTTGGGAACCAATCCATTCACTTCTGTGGGATGTACATCCCAGCTCCCTTGGAGCAGCAGGCTGAGCATCTTCCCTCACATCTTCAGGTTATTTTATAGGACTGTTTTGTGTATGTAAATGACGGTAATAGTTGATAGAGGATGGGGAGCAAGGGATACTAAACTTTGACAGCACATATGTTTTTAAACTGCATTTTTCTTTTCTGTGGTGATTTTTGGTCTTCAGCAAATGGATGAGTGAAGCCCAGCTACCCCCAGCACCGTGGTGCAGCTGGGGCTGCCTGGAACTGGGCTGTGCATTACTGGGGGTGTGCTCTGTTGTGGTCCTTATGTTAATGACTTAGCTCAGTGGCAGTCAGCATTGGAACCTTTTGGATTCTTCAGTTAGCTTTTTCAGTGTTGCAGGTACCTCCAACTACTTCTGCTTCAATTGCTCTCTGCATTTCTTTCCATTATCAAGCTAAAGGACACAGTGCTGACTGAGGATTCCAAGAGCTTCTGTCCTCACATCCCAAAATCTGTTACCAGTTGGTGGATCTGTCACTTGACAAGTACACAGACAGCCCAGTAAGGAAGTTTCCTTCCCTGCTCCAGCATTTTATTTTTGTTATTTGTGTGAGGAACTGAGTTAGATCCTGAAATAAGTGACTTGGGTGTTAGACTCTGAGTAGGTCTGTGACAGAAATTTTTTGTCATGCACAATGATGTGCATAAGTGCTCTGTATGTGGGATTTGGTTATGCCAGATGGTGTATCAATGCCTCTGAGAGCTCTGCAATTAATTGGTTTTGTCTCCTGCATCTCTCTTGACTGGGGCAACCAGACAGCAATTGCTTCCCTCTCACTGGTGAGATTCAGGACTAAATAAAGCTCTATTACACACCTAGGGCAGCAAATTATTTCTGCAGTCCTCTACAAGTGTTTTTTCTTGAAGGCACATGAGTGCAGGACAGGGAAACATGTCTGCAGAGAAGCCTTGATGTCCCTTATGCGGCTTTACAATGAATAAACTCACAGCAATAATTCTGCCAATCTCGACCTGGAAATTTGGGTTTATTGCTACATAAATATGGGCTTGTTTTTGGAGTTGTTATCTTTGCTCTGGGTAATTGTCTGCAGATCTATCAAAATCCTAAAAATAGCAGCTGATAAGATATGGGACGTGCTCTTCATTTTTTATTAATCTGAGGTGATGCCATTAAAATAGTAATTACTATTCCCTGGACTAATTTTATGGCGCTTGAATCTGGAGATTTTTTCCTTCTTTCATTTTCACCTTTTCCTTACTGGAAATATATTTTAAAACTTTAAGTAAATTTAATTATTTCACTGCTACTTTTTAATTTCTCTGTAGATTTAAACACATTTCTCATCTGTGGCATGTAGTTCAATTATATGACTTCCACAAAACTTGGCAAAAACTTCTGGGACTGTGCTTGGGCTTTTCCCAAAAGCTGTTTATATTTTTGTCCACTAAAATACGTTTGTGCTATTGGAGTATTGTTATCCATCTGTACAATTTTTTTTGCTAGTCCAATACAACTATTTTAAGCTCATGATTTCTCTTACTGCCATGACACTATGTTGTTACATAGATCTATTTGTTACAGAAGCGATTGGCATTGTCATTTTAATGGAAGTCTTACGGATTTGAGATGATGTCTGGGTTGGAGTCAACAGGTACCCGTGGAGCAGCTGAGGAATGCGGTCCTGTGGGGCTGGAGGAGGCTGGGTGAGGCAGGAGCTGTGTCCTGCAGCAGCCTGTGACATTTCAGTGCCATCCAGACAGTGTTGTGCGTTCCCCGCTGTGCGCTGGCGGAGGGCACCGAGATGGGTAATTAAACTTTGAACCAATAAACAGGTTTGAGGAGCCGGGGCTTTGAAGAGCAGGAGATCACAAGAACAATTTCCTGTTGGTTGCTTTGCTTCAGATGCAGCTCCATGTGGAGCTGGACTGTGAGCTCAGCCCGAGCCCCTCCTGGCACCGGCAGCAGCCCGATTGCTGTGCGCTGAGCAAATATGGCACATAAGGACACGGCTCCATCCCTTTGGACCTGGGGTCAGATTCATTAAGGGCTTTTCTAAACTGAATGGGGGGATTTGTACAGCAATATAATCTATTTCTCTTCCCAAGATCTTTTCGTTTCCCTTTTGGCAAAGATTGCAAAGTGAGATTTGCCTTTATTACATGATTAGGATTGACACCTATATTCATATAGTTAGAAGAACCCGCACCCTTTCAGTATTTTAACTTGGGGCAAAATTGGGAGCAAATTAGACTAAAAATATTAGAATTCAGTTTTAGTTTTTGATAGTAATGTAACTGCTATAATCCTAAAAATGAAGCTTTATGTATGAAAGTATTGCCTGACAGTCACTTAGCAGGATCCCTGTCAACTATTCAAAGCTCATCACCTCTAATATTTCTCTAATATTGCCCTGCTAACAGAGTCAGAGCCCAGGAGTGATTGTACAGACAGTGAAATACCCTCTCAAACATACATATACACTGTGCATATAGTTTTATATATATATATATATATACACGCATACACACACATGTTTATGCACAGGCTTTATAACAACTCTTACCTGAAAATGTCAGGACTGAAGGTCAGTCTGCTGAGTGCAGCAAATGCACTATAAATTCCTTTTGGATCCAAGCGGAGAATATTTGTTTGCTGCTGTCAGTTTTGAGGTTGTATGTATTACTCACTGTCAGGAAGCTCGTTCTCCAAATAATAAATAGATCTGTCATAAAAATTTTAACCTACCTTAAAAATATGTTGTAGGAAAAACAATGTTTCTATAGATTAGCACATGCTTCTTGCTGCCTTTGTAAAGGAATTTGAGGGTACACAGTAAACTTTTATTAAGAATTTATAGCTTCCTGGCTCACATTTACTGTGTATTGATAAGAATAATCTCATTGTTTTAACACAGCTCTATTAGCTTGTATTCTTTTCTCTACCTTCCACTGGTGGTTTTTTTAAATGAGTCAAAAAGAAACAACATCGCTGGGGAAGACTTGAGAGCAGAAAGTAAAGTTCAGAACCAGAAAATTGTTGTCTTGTAGGGGACAGCACCTGGCTGACCCTTTGTTGTTTCAATGTGGCCTGAAATTCTTTGTGGTTGGAGTGTAAAACCTTTGCCTGCCGTTGCCCTCTGGCAGTTGGCAAGTCGGTGCCGAGCTGGAGATTTTTCCCTTTCAGAAAATGAGCAAGTGGGTGGTGGTGGCTGCAAACGTCCTCAGCATTATCCCTGTGAGAAGGGAGCAGGCAGGGACAATCAGGCAGAGGAGAGTAACAACCTGAACAGGCTGAAGATTGTACCATGTGAAGTGTCTTGTGCCAGGATCCACCTGAAAATACCTGTTTTCTTACTGCATGGTTGGGATAAGTGTCCAGTATCTGGGGTGGAATGGGAGAATTTCACAGCCCAACTGAGTGGGGTTTTCTTTTTTTTTTCTCTTTTTTTTTTTTTTTCTTTTCCACTTCAAGGCAAAGTTGTGACCTTCTAATGCCTGTTTAACCTCTGAGCACTTTTTCAGCACAGAAGCAATTTACTGGCAAACAGTAATTAACCTGCAGGGAAACACATCCTTGAGTTCTATTGTATATGGGTCAAATTAATAACAGTGCAGAGGTATCATCTGTGGCATTTGAAAATACCAGTAGAAAAAAAAATCAGCAGACTTAATTTAAAATGAATATGTTCAAAGATGTAAGGAAGAAAGCTCATTTAAGAGAGCAGTGGTGTTTTGAATGCTTAAACTTTTTGGAGGTTTTTAATATAATTTTATTCTTTTGAGGTGGTGATGGCCACTCAGGTGAAAGTTTGGAGTTATTCAGGTTTTTGTTTGGTCAATATGTGATTTTTCAAAGATAGCTTGTTATGTAATCTAACTTTTGCCTTTGGTGTATATGAACAGAGGACAAATTTGCTGTAATTTATGAAGGAACAGAAACCCCCAAAAAGAGAATCACTAAACTTCTAAAACCCAGTATTTTCCAAGCCTATTGGTCAGTGTTCAGAGGAACTAACATACTGTTCTCTACCTGGCTTTGGGCGTTAAGGAGATTGACTTAGAGGGGAAAATAAAAATGAATCACAACACAGAGATCAAGTGAAGCAGCATCTTTGTTTTTCAAATATCAGTTGTTGAACAGGTTGAAATCAGGCACAAGGTTTGTAGGACACTGAACTGGGGCCTCTCTCTGAGGATGTGCCCAGCGTACCTCATCTGTTCTTGGGTTTGTTCTTTAAAGCACTTTGGCATCACCTCTGGTGCACGAACAGGGGGTCTGAAGGTAATAATGAACAGGTCTTTGAAATGACTGATGATCTCCCTAACAGAGAGAACAAGAAGATAATGGTGCTGGGAGGGCAGAAAGAAATCTAAATTCACTCAGTGGTTTTTTACTACCTGAGAACCCTCTCCCAAGCTATTTATAAAATATTAGTTTGCATTACACAGCTGAAGGAATTCACAAAACGTTAAAGCTGTGACTAAACCCAGGCTGTTAGGGTTTTTCCCTTTGGTGCTCAGACAAATGGGCGTTGAGGGAATTGACAGTGAAACATTGCGACTTTTCGGCAGGAATGTAACTAAGAATTGATATTTTAAATGAGGCGGAAGGGAATTAAACCCAAACACAAACTCCAGTGCCATTACCCAAGTAATGTATGGAATGCACTGCTCTGGGAGAACTTTACCCCTTTTACCCCCCACCCCGTCCTCGAGTCCTGCAACTCTGCAAAGGTCAACTCTCAGAAAAGCTGGGAAAGATGGTAGGAAAAAGCCAGGGCTGGAAACTCTGAAGAAGGGCCTTTGAAAGGGGATCATATTTGTTCTCTGGGCCACACAGCATTAGGAATTTCCATAAGGGTAAAAGAATTTACAATGTGCAGCCTATGCATAACCAGCTCCTGCAGCCTGTAAAACTCGGTGTGTTTTTCCAGTAGTAGGAGCTCCTGCAGGAATCCCTGCTCTCCTCCCTGCCTGCTGCAATCCTGGCAGGGCAGTGCTCCGTGAGAGAGGTCCTGGGATGCTGTGCCCTGGGAGGGGTCCCTGTGTTAGTACACAAACTGGAAAACTTTCTGCCCTGTGTAACAGATTAGCCAGGATGGAACTGTGATATCCCTCATCATACCATAAGCCTCCCTCTGAAGCTGAGCATAGCCAAATTACCCCAGTTCCCTGTTAAATGCAGATTTTGAAGTTTTGTTTTAATGCATCGTTACTTTTCACATTCAAGGAGTGTGTTTAGTAGGAACAAAATGGGGGTTTTTTTAAACTTTATTGGGACATCTTAAGTAATAACAGTAAACAGGATAACAAATTGTTCTTTACTGCAGTGGTGTTTCCAAGAATGAAAGGTAGAAAATATTGGAGGTGAATATGTGTCCCAGATTTCATACCTACACTGTGCTCCTCTACTCTTGCTGATACTGGTAATCCACCAGGAGAACTATTTGGCCTAAAATGTCATAAAGGTCACACTAAGATTCACTGACATAACCAGTATTATACTTTGGAATCTTATTTCCAGAGCTCCATTTAACTTTGAGACCGAGGCGTCTTCCTCCTGGCACTCTTTACTCCTGAGTGAGTGGATCTTTTTCTTCAGCAGTTGTGTCAGTGAGCTCCTGCCTTTTTACAGATGTCATGGAGCTTGTTCTTGTCCTTAAAAGCTGCTGCTTCTTCATCAGCTCATTTTCAGTTTAGTGCTTGCATTAGGGTTGTTAGGAGGGATTTAGATGATTCTTTCAGTCTGTATTTGTGCTCCAGATTGAGGCCTTCTTGCTGCACCAGAAGGCTCAGTGCTTGCCCCAGAAGGTTCCAGCTGAACCAGAATGTGGCAGCCAAGGCCAGAGACACAAGAGATGATGTTTTCTGCTGGTTGGGCCCAGTTCTTCCCTCTCCATTTCCAAAAAAAAAAACTACCTCAAGAAAATAAACAGCACTTGTCATGCACTTACTGTTTGGGGATGGCAGAGAATGATCCTTCATTAGCACATGTTGGAGATGGGAATATACTGTGGAATTCTGCAGCTGTGGCTTTGCTTTGGTGGAACCAGGCAAGATTTCAGTCACAGGAACCGCTCACCTTCTGATTAAATAGATCAAAGCATTGGCCTTTTCAGTGCACTGTATAACAGTGCACGAGGTCCAGAAGAAAAGCACTGATTTTTCAACTCCACAGAATCCAAAGGTCAGGATATTTTTTGAGTTTGTACTGCTCCATTTCTGAAATGCTTTGTAGTGAGCTGTAGTGCTGTGGTTTCAGAACAGAGCAGTTATTCAGGCTTAGTAACATGAAAAGGGTTTTATGAGGTTGAGTATAAAGAAGTGTTTCCAAGTTATGCTAGGAAGGCAGATATAATTACTTTTGAGACTGTTCTCAAAAAAAAAATCATTTGAAATACCAGATTGATAGATAGATATAACTTTTTTTTTTTTTCATAAATAGCACCATTCTGCAATAAAAGTGCAGTCAGTTGCTTCAGTGATTAAATCTCTGAAACCGTTTAAGGCTCTGGAATGGCTTTGTATTAGGAAAACTAACAGACTTGCATGGGTAAGTTTGGCTCGTTTGGGATAGCTCCTATCAATAGCTTCATTAGCGTTACTGGTGATAGTGATTTGACTGCAGCACATGCCAGTTTGAGTGATGGTGAAATTCAAGACTGGATTTAGGCTGCTGAAAGCAATGAGTCACTGTACAGAAGTGAGGTGGTGTGAAAAGCTTTGCTGTGTTTAAAAGCATTTATAAACTGGAGCACCCCAGTGTGATGGTTGTTGTAGGTGGATATATGATCACATGAGCTTTATTTGAGAGATTATGTAGTATTTTCAAAATGTAATTTTTAATTCTACAGCTTTATCCTATAGTAAGATTAATTAAGAACACAGTGATTTTGAGTTTCCTCATCCTCTAATAGTATTTTCAAGGGAAGTAGTGAGTGGGGTCCTGTCACATTTCCTTTTGGGTCATAGGAGTGCTAAGAAATTCTAGGACATATAAAATGGAATATATAATTCCACCTCAGTTTTTGAAATTTAATTATGTAAGAGGACTTAAAAACCTTGGAATTATCAGGCTGTCTGATTTGAATCAAAGTAGTGCTATATGCTGCTAGAAGCGTGCTGCAAAAAAAAAGAGAGATAAATCTCAGTTAAGAAAAAAATCTGATACCTGATCCAGCCTTTAAATGTGCTTAAGTGATATATTCATCTTGAGCATGGTCTTGCTTCTGATCGTTTTTGTCCTGTGTTTTATTTTTCAATTGCTAAAGCTATTCCAGATGCCAGAAGTGTCAAACAGACAAAGCAGTGATTCCAGTCGACATAAATTCAGATTATTGATTTAAGGGGTCAGTAGCAGCGTAAAAATACATTATATATTTAATGTGTGAACTGACACATAAAGTCTTTGAGTGGCATTATTTTGGTGATGGGCAAGTATTTAGTCTGGTTTGAATTAAAAATCCATCAATTTTTAAACTAAGGTAGGTAGAAGTGTTTGTAAATATTAGTTCAAAAATTAAAAAAGTCCGAAAGGAGTACGGATTGTCAGATTTTGTTACAGGGATTTGGGACATAAGAACCAGTGTGTTCCTCAAAAATAAGTCTTTTCAAGTCAGGTTTCTGGATTTATGGTTGAAGAGAAAGTCAAACACGAGTTATAGGTTGATTGATAGGAATCTCTAGGCCACGACTGCAGTGCAGGCAGCACTGGCAGCTGAGTCATGTGTGGAAAAGCTTTTTCACCATCGTGTGTATTCCTTTTCTTTCCAAGTCTGTTTAGCCAAAGATTTTCTTTCACTTGCCTTTGCTCTAGGATTTTTTTTGGTCCAGTTCTTATGCCGTCAGATGTAAGGCTTTGCTGCCCTCTCTAATGTTGAGTCAGGGCCTCTGGGGTATAAAAATAGAGCAGAAAACAACAACAGTATTTATTTAGAAAAATGATCTAATATTGATCATTGTTATCTCCTGAGAGTCGGTAGCAGGTGAACACATCTCGTATGAGTGGCCTGTGAATTGAAAGCTATTCTGTATAGGATTTATTGATATTAGATGAGTAATGAGCACTGAAGTCAAGGCCTTTGTGTGAGGAACCAACCACCATTGCTGCTTAGACTGCAAGGATCTCTAGTTGTCTGCAGAAAGCTTTTGAAAACCTACTGTAGCCTTGAGTGCTGCAAGTATTTTAACATCACCACTCCTGAGAACTTGGTGTTTGGATTGCATCCTCTGCCTCCCTGCCCCCAAAAGCTTCAGTTAGAATTCAACAAATGGCTTTAGCTTTAAAATATAAACCCATAAAACTACAACTAGAATGGTTGGAGGCCCCCCACCACCACACACGCTTTTAATTAAGTGACTGTGTTGTTCCCAGATGAAAGATGACTCATTTGGGGACTTAGAATGATCTCTATTTTGTATTGAAAAAAGTAAAAACTAAATTCAAATTGATTACTTCAAGTTGCACATTAGCACCTGCATCACAATTGGATATACTGTGTCTGTTCTCAAAGTAAAATATTTTAGTCTGATTTTTTTTTTCCTAAAGCTTAATTTCTGGAGTCTGAACCTAACTTTTTAGGTTTAATGAAGTTCTAGCCTTATAAAAGCAGGGTTTTATCATGGAAAATGTCTGGTTTCCACCAGGAAAATATACTTACACCTTCCAGTACCAACGTGAGACGTATTAGTAGTCATGAGTCTTAAAATAGAAAGAAGGAAGCAGCTTTAATCAATACAAGGCACTGCACTGGGATTCAGAAAACTTGGTTTGTTTATAGATTTGCTGGGGCTTAACTGTGTGGTCGCAGGCAAAAATCTGTTACTGACAATTGTTGCTGCATCATTATTTATTATTCTTCCATTGATACCTTAGTGTAGAGCATCTCTTTGGCTTACACCAAATTTAGTTGGAATCTCTGCTGTTGGTATAGTGAAGATGACAACAAATGCCAAATCTGAAACACTCCCAAGTTGCTGCAAAGCTGCAGCTTTTCTACTGGAATACAGAGAAATACCTGGAATCAAGGTTTGGCTTCTGGGAAAAGCCCGTAATTGACTGCACACCTCTGCAGAGAGTTTTAAAAGAAAAACGTGATGTTTTTGTTGAATAAAAAGGCAATAGTTGCTCAATTCTTCTTTTATTAGAAACTAAGGAGAAGGTTAAATAAACTTTTGCTTTACAACCTTTAATCTTTGTCTTTAATTAACCTTGGAAGGTGGTTAAACACCTTGGTGTAGTTTTTTGGGTTGACGGTTGTTTGTCAAATGGTGAACATTAACAATCCTCATTAGATGTCAGGACTTGGATGGGTGCAGAAAGATGTGTCTGTTCAATTCAGTTTAAAAGGGAGGTATGTAAAGTGTTTATTGCACCCTGAAATTGAATTTTTGCATTACTGATGGTTTACTGAACTTACTTTTCACGCTGTGACTATGGTTATAATAAAAGTTCTAAATAAAACCTTTCAGTAAGTGTGTGTTTTTATACGTGTAGCACAGTTTTATTCTTTGACTCCCTGGCCGTGTTGCAGCTCAAGGAGCAGGGGGAACACTTTACAAAATGATGAATATTTCCTGAGTAAAAATGAGATGTTGTTGGGAATGTATAGAAAGACAGACTAAATCTCTTCTGTTTCCAGCATACTGTCAGCTGGACTGAGTCATAAATTCTTCAGTCAACAGCAGTTCTGCGAATGCCGGGAACAGAAATGTTAAAGTCTTGTACAGAGAGCAAAGAGCTGAGACTCGCAAGTGAACTGAAAGGACTATGATTCATTAAAATCTGAGAGAAGTAGAGGTCCACAGGTGAGAACAATATATTCTTGTCATGTGCCCTTTCGGCACAGCCCAGCCATTTATCATCTTGCTCCTTGCTGTAACCAATGTGTTATGAGCTGTGTTTTCCTTCTGGGCATCTTTTTTTTTTTTTTTTTTGGGGGTTTTTTTTTTTTTTTTTTTTGGGTGGTTTTTTTTTTTTGGTTGTTTTTGTTTTTGTGTTTTTTGTTTTTCTTTTTCTGTCCCCCACCCCAAAAAAGGCAATGGAATTTTGCTCAGATATTTGCTTCTACTCCCCTTGTTGACTCTTGCATAAATCTTTATCTGTTGGGTCAATTACAATTCATTACTGAAATAATTCATTAGAGGCTTCGGTGAAGTTAATACTGTTAAATTATGAACAACTGTATGGTATTTTCTTCCCTGAAGTTTTCCTTGGGGCTGGCAAAGTGTGTGAATGGGCCACTGGGGCTGGGGGAAGAGCAGGACCAAAGGAAAGGGGACAGGGCTGGCTGATGTCTCACTGACCCGGAGGTTTGGGGTTTGTCTTCCTGGCTGGTGCAGGACAGATGTTCAGCGAGAACTCAGGAGTGCAGTGGGTGACTTTACAGTACCTACACCTCTCATATTTTTTATTCTATTCACACATAAAACAGAACAAAATCTTTTCCTGTCTCTTGTTGAAGTGGAAGATTCTCTTAAAGCAGAATTTATTGTGGATTTACAGCACAGGGGAGTGGGGCACACTTCACTAGTTTGTGTGACCTAATAGGGAGACAAAACCATGAGTCTTCTTAAAGACTGTCTTTTAATTAGCTCTGTAATGGATTTCCATTGACTTCCTCTGCATGAGAACTACTCCATTAGTTCATTACTATGATTTAAAAGCAGCTAATTACAATCATAGCTAAATAATTGTATTCAGGTATTCCAGCACATTTTGGTTCTCATATTAGCAATTTCCAGGCAATGCATCTCACTTGTGTCTCGTTTATAACCTTCTTACAAATGAAGTGATGGCAACTTAAATGTCTTTCTCTCCGTAAAACAAAAGGGAAAATCGATAATGTCATCTATAAAGAATGTGAGTGTACCAGCATTGAAAATGATGTAATGAGAATGAAATTCCTTCTTCTCTGAATGAGACTATAATACTCTTTGATAACAGTTGGTATCTTCAGAATTACTGGAAAGAAAAGCAGCAAACAAAAATACTTGGTAGAATTTCAGCTCCCAAAGCCTGCAGGGTAGAGAATGGCAAACCAAGGCAGAGGTTAAATGGCTCTATTTTCACATAATGGACCACAGATAAATCAAAAGTGTTTCAAAAGTGGAGCTGATAATGTTTTTTCTTGGTATGATTGTTACTCAGAGTTAATAATAGATTAACCTGTTTGTAAAAGAAACGTGGTAACTGAGCAGGGACTCCTTTCCTGTCTAGTGGCAAAGACAAGTTTGAGGTTGCAAGGAATGTATTTATTGGTGTGGGGAGTAAACTGATGCTTCATAGATGAGTTGTGAGAGCAGGAAAAGGGGTGTAATCTTAGTCATGGAAGAGCTGTTCCTGGAGCTTCCCTGCCCTTCTGTTCCTGTTCTTTTTCTCAGAATGCACAAGTGCAGACCTGCTGCTTGAGGGTTGAGACTGGGGCTCTAAACACATTGGTACTAAGTTTGTGGAGCTTGCAGATTTTCTGAGAATCATTTCCTTGTGAGATTTTGTAGTTTCAAGATCTAGTTGGGTGGGGACTTGGTGCTTGTTATTCGAGGTTAATAAACCTCTCCCTGATGTGCCTAAAGATGGTATTATGAGGTGAATATTGAGTGCTGGTCATTAGGATATTGAGGATATTTGGATATTGAGTGCTGGGCTTGATGTATTTGAAGTGTGGAGTTCTTTACGACGGTAGCTGTGACAGTGATTTAAAATAGATTCAAGTCTATTTTGTGTTCTCTGTAATTTTGGTATGGGAGGTTTTCCAGCAGGAGTATGTAGTGAAATCTCAGAAGGCTTCACTTGGAAAAACCCAAACCTTTGCAAACTGTGATTTGGCTGAGTTTGTATCAAAACTGTAATATTAAATACACATTTATAGCACAAACGTTTGTACTTATTAATTGACTTTGAGTCTTTGTGCTCCTGAAAAGTTTTCTGTGTGTGAACACAGCACTGCTTTGGAGTGGAGTCAGGTATGTTCATAAATCTAAACCCAAACCACTTCTGGGTTGCAAATGTGTCTGCAGATGATTTTCCATTTGTGCAGAAATAACAGTTGCTGTAACTGGGCTGTATCACAGTGCAATGTGTGTCCTCACACTGTACTGCAAATCCCTGAGGCTCTTGGGCAAACTGTACAGATGACAGAGTGGGAGCAAAGGTTTGTAAAGTGACTTGTCTCCTGAGCCACCAGAACTGGGCTGCACCTGCAGCCCCTTGCCCCTGCTGTCACCCCAAACTACCCTGGAATGCTTTGGTGCTCCAGTGGGAGTGTTGGACCTTCACCTCGCTCACCTCAGCCTTCGAAATTGTGATTTACGGGGTTTACTCTGTTCAGAAACTCTTCACTAAAACACCGAAGGAGCAGCACGGGGCGGGGAGGGTGTGTTTTTTGAGAAAGACAGAATTACTGCTATCAGCTGCATGTTCTCCCTGAGTTCGGGTATTTACTGGGATGATTTCAGGTGAGGGATGAGTGGTTTACTTCCCTGCTTGGCAGCCTTTCTGACAACCTTCCACCATGGAATACTTGGGGGTAAATGAGAAAACAAATGCTATAAGGAGGAGAAACTCAAGTACTCCACTGCAAGTGCTCTGGATAATGGAAGAGTTGGTTTGAGTAGTGTGACAAACAAAAGGCTACAGCTGGTGTTAGGGCTTAAAATTCCATGTTCATCTGAGTAAAATCTTAACGAGAAGAAGCAGGATGGTTTGTGGTGTGTGCCCGTGAGTTTTCACCGTCGTGGAACAGGGATGAAAGTTCCTGACCGCTTCACGTGGGACATATGCTGCAGTTTATTTGCACTGTGGTTTACACAGAGCTCTTTTTTAAAACACCAAATTGTAATGTTAGAGAACACGCCACATGTTTTTGTATTGCACTTGTAGTACAGACGTGCTCAACTTTCATTTTTAGTGTATCCATCTTCCTATGGTTGATGCTGTGATGTGCCTCCATTTTGTGACAAACTCCTTTACCCCTTCTCACAGTGACATGAAGGATAATATCAGCTGTTCAATATTTTTAAAAAAAAGATGTTTTTTTCCCTGAAACTTGTATACATTATGCTCAATTTACTGATTTAATAGTGCTTACTTTCAGAGTAAAACTTAGTTTTGCTGTTTCTTTTCACTGTAGTTTATTAAAACACTGTCTTTTCAGACATTTAAATCCTTGTACACATTTTCTGATTTTACAGAACAAATTGAAGCCTGTTTTCTTATTACTGTACATCATTATTTATAGTTCTTTTTCTCACTCTATAATCCCAGTGGGATTTTTTTCTGTGCCCTTCAGTGGCTTATGTAACAAGCACTAAATGAATGAATGCATTGCCCTTTGGTAGTAGATAATAATTAAGAAGGTGCCTCAGAATATTTCTGGAGTTAAATTTCAAAAAAAGGCTTAATTTTAGCACACAGTTTTCTATTTTTTGAGGAGCTATACGGCCCTGTTCTCCTTCCAACACTTAATGTGGTCTGCTAAGAACAGATGGTGTCATTTAAGTTTTATACTGATTCTACTTAAACTTTTAAATGAAGTCCTTATGTTTTTAAATGTTTAGTTAAGACTTTCTGATTGTTAGCAAATTGAGAAAAGTTGGTCACAACTGATTACCTGTTTAGAGACTGAAAGAGGTAATTGTCTCAATTTTTAAACCTTGGTAGTCATTAGCATCATTAGTGGATTCCTGTCATCTTCCAAAGGAAACGGCGAAGCCGGTTCATGAGCTGGGAATCGTAGGTAGACTTGGGCTTTTCCGAAAGCCAGGAAGTGGTAAAACAGGCATGTGGTTTGCTTTAGTTGGGAAATTAAGTGGGATTCTCCACCAGTGAGGCTGATACAAATGAGGAATCACTAATGTATGTGCTCTGCTGTGACACTGTCAAAACAGATTATTTGAAAGCACAGAAGTGATGTGTTTTTGTCAGCTGTTTCCCTCCCTTCATGCAGCTACAGAAGCCGTTGTGTGTATAAACTGCCTTTCACGTATTTCCCGGGTTTCAGAGTTACTAAAGTATATTGTTCATAGTTTACATCGCTATTTGCTTGGCAACTGCATTCATTCAGTTAGTTTAACTTTCATTTAGAGATCTATGAATGTTCTTCAGGAAAAAACCCCAAAAAACAGCGAGCCCTCAGAAATCCTGACTCTGGAATGCTAGGTGAGGAATTGTCTGCTGAGAGATGAATGAATAATCGCAGTACAACACTCCGTGGTGTCTGTGTGTTCCCAAATGCAGTGCAATGCGCACCTCGTTGCTTTCTCTGGGAGGTTGCTGATAGAAAATCCTGTGATGAAAAATAAGACAGAATGCCAGAAGTTGGTGCTGCCCTTCTAACACAGTATAGTAAGAAAGTTTTCCCCTCCAAAATTTAGCCATTATTTAGATATTGGAATTTCTGCTTTCCATGCCAGGCTGGGCAGAGGCAGGGCTTTGTATATGTGTTGCCTGCTGTGAAAAGTCAGCCAATAAAGAGGACTGGACCAAACCCATTGTCTGTGCAGTGGAAGGGATTATGGAGTCCTCACATGATAATTTTTGCTGTCAGGGCTCTAATCTCTGGCAGGGGAAAAGGACAGGCTATCTAACTGCTGCAAATAATTCCCAAAGGGATCAGGTGCTCAGTCGTTTCCATCATCATGAATTTGTATTTCAGCATCTTTCCTGACTCCTAAAACTGCAGAGGAATTTAGGGGTAGCCTAAAAATTTCCTTAGTCAATGAAACGTGTCTGTCAGCACAGTCCTGTGTGCCCCTAGTGAGAAGCTGCTGCCTAATGGTTTTTTGGCTGCAAAACGTGTCTGTGTTGGTTTTTGGTGACACCAGTTGAGAATTTTTAAGGAGCGCTGCTGTCAGGGCTTTTCTCCACAGCTTGTGATGTTTGGTATTACCAAAGGCTTTGTAAGTATGGAGAGTATGCAGCAGCAGTCACAAGAGGAGAGTTCATTTCAGTGAGGGGTAGAAGAAATGATTTCGGGTGGCAGAACACGGACGGTTGCATTGCCACGGGCGTTGTGTGGTTTTGCCAATTAAATGGTCTTTGGTTCCATGGGTGTGCTGAGTACCCACCAGGCTGCTGTGGTTCCTTCTGGATTGGCCTCGGCTCAGCCTGGGGGAGGGCAGCTGAAGGCCATGCTGCTAATGAAGGGACTCCACTTAAGGAGATGCAGATGTGCCATCAAGGCCCTGTGAAGCAGCGTGTTCTGTGTTATCTGTTCAAGTAGAATACGGTCTCCTTTTGAAATAGCTGAGTAAACTTAATCAGCTTCAGGAAACTAATGAACTGACACTACCAAAGGGGCAGAAATACTGATTCACTCACTAATAAGAAAAACTTAATAATGAAATGTAGCCTTCTATTAATGTGTAAATGAAAAGCAGATGCTAAAGATGAATGAATGCACCAATTAATATTGGGTTTTGTTGTCAGAATTTATGTTGATGGGAAATGGAGGAAATGTACCCTTACAAAAATATTTTGTAGTGGTTGTTAACACCTTATATTCTTTCTAGGACTTTACTGTTTCATGTACTGTAGTATAAATGTGTAAGCTGTTAACAGCAGGATGAACATTCAGCAACTTGAACAACCACCTGCTCCCGTAACTGAATCATTATTTAAATTCCCTCTGCACTTCACAGGTTGAAACCCTGACAGGGATTCAGATTTACAGTGCAAGGCATCACACACAACTTTCAGTGCCCTGCTCTCACCAGTTCTTGCCTGCCTTATGTATCCAGTTTGGCTGCAAGTGGATTGTACTTGAAAACTAAAACTCCAAGGTGGTGTGTGATAGGGCTGGGCGTCAAATGGAATGGAAAGTAACCATTCTCCTAAAATTATCAATACTGAAAGACGTCAGGAGCACAAGAAATTCCACCTCCTGCTTGCCCTGGAAAGTGATTGCAGGAACAAGAAAACTGTTTGAAGAAATTCAAGCAGTAGTATGGCTGAGCCCTTCCAAGTTTCACTGTGTCCTCCTCTCTGCAGTTGACACTGATCTTTCCAAAAATCAAGTGCTTGTTTCTGTTAAGCAAATATGCTGTGAATATAAGTAGTTTTACCTGTAAAGAATAAGAAATATACTAAGTACTTGAATAGAAATGATTATAGGCTGACCAAAAAAAACCCCCAAAAACAAAAAAACAAAACAAAACAAAAAACAAAACAACAACAACAAAAAACCCCAAAAAACCCCACCCCCACCCTCTGCAAAACAACACAAACACTCGATTTAAAATATTTCAGTTTGATATAAAAGTTACGTAAAGCTTCAAAGGACTGGAGTTCACAAGCTGCTTTGTCAATAGGCTCTTAGATATGACAGTGGTTTAATGTCCTTTCCAGTGCTCAGCCACCTTTGCAGCAGGTGCCACTTCTAGAAGAGTTTATCTGTTAGGGATGTGTATGAATTCAGTGGTTGAGTGTTACTTCTGTTTAGTTGGCCCAAATTTGCTAGTCATTTGAGAAGGGGGTATGTGTTCTGTATTTGTCTGACAAATTTCTATGCTTTAAGAGTCACAATCTGACTCAAAGAAATAAAACAGCTTTTGGTGCTGCTTTAATGACATTCATCTCTGTCTAATTTAAACACTTCCCTGTATTATGGTTTCAAAGCACTGTTGTTTTGTGCCCAGCTCAGCCTGCTCCGTCTCGCTTTTTAACCAGTAAAATTGGTGGGAGCAGAGTGCAACAATGAAAGTAGGCAGGGAGGAAAATCTGGTGCTTAGTTGCACATTGTCGTGAAGAACCAGGTGGAGACATGAACATTGATGTTGTGGTTGAGCTGTAGCTAATAAAATCATGATGTGCCTGCAAGAAATTCTGTGACTGCTAGAGAACACTGAAAACTTCCTTTTTCTTTTTTTTTTTTTTTTACCTTCTTTCAGGCCTTTTCATCTAGGAGAGAAGGTGGCATCTGCTTTTGACTAGATAATGAGTGTGGCAGTAATGTGATAACATAATTTTTCTCTTTTAGTTCTTCCTTTAAGCACAGAGTGTCATTATTGTGGTTTGGGCCAAGCAGGTTCTACATGACATTCATGTCCTGGCTCTGAGGGATCCTAATCCTGGTATTGGAATTTTCAGCAGTATTCCTAGGATGCTCTAGATCAATTTTTGCCACCAGTCCATCTTTCACAGAGAAAACGTGCATGTTAAAGGGGACACAACCCCTTTGTATGTTATTTCAGGCTGACTGAAGAATATTTAGAGATAACAAAGCTAGATCTCATTGTCATAGGGCAAGCATTTGTCTGATTTACTAATCCACAGGACATAAAACAGCGCTTAAGCTAGGATTTGTCAGACCAAAAGCATGTAGAAACTGGATTTGCCGCATGCACATGATTCTCTTTTGCCTGACAGTTCTCCAGTCTGTGTTTCCAGCCAGTTGGCTTCTCTCCCTCATACCAGGTATTGATTTACAGCCCCAGCCCTCCCATTGTCTGTAGGAACGTCTCTGGATGTGGTGTGAGATGGCTGCTCCCTTCTCCTGGAGCTGCCCCAGTGTCCCTGTGGGATCTGAAGGCTCAGTGGGGGCACTGAAGCTCTGCTGCCTGGTGGGCATGGAGAAACCAGCCTGGGAGTCCTTGGGGGTGCAGAAAGTTGACCAGCTACCGTCTGGTGCTCTCATGCAGAATATTGCTGTTCCCCATCAGCTCTTCCTGCTGCACTCGCTGTTAGAGCAACGAGTTCAACTTCTGCTTTCAGAGGTACTTTATTTTTCCCTGAAGACTTTTCTGTTTAACTCCTATTACCCACCTGATGGAGGAAATTCCTCAATGTCTTTTTTTTTTCTTCAGGCCACTGTCCCTCGCAGTTGCCTTTCTGTAAAGCTCGGCTTGTAATCTTGACAGGAGAGCAGAGGGAGACTGATCCTGGTGTGGTGTGGCTGAGCCTGTTGTATTCTGGACTGTCAGTTAATGTTGTTTCTCTTCAGGTTCAGTTTGGGTGGGTGAGGCACAAATAATTCAGAGAAACCTCGTAATCCCCAGAGAAGACCTAAGAATGGGATTTAATGGACAGAGAACAGACAAGCCCTGAAATCCCGACAACACTTAAATGTTGATTGATTTACTTTGTTTCTAGAACATATAGCTGACATACTAATGCTGAGATAAAAGACCTGTTTAAAAAAAACCAATTTAGGACATGTGATCTTTGTAATGCTGATGCCTTTAGTCTGTCAGAAGGTAAATTGTATACACTTGAATCCCAGGTAATCCTGTACTTTGCAGCTCTTCATACTTGAGCTGCTTTCTCGTGTAATTCAGAAAAACTACAAATATTTGGGTTTAGTTGCATTGCTTTTATTAAGATAATATTTAGAGACTTCAGTGAAGAATGGAGTACCACATGTGTTCAATAAAAACATGGTTTGTGTTTAAAGGAAATAAATTGGGAAAAGGCCCCAAAGTTCTCAAGCAAGCCCTGCATCAACTGCTTCAAAGCAAGGCTCTAGTTCCTTTCAGCTTCGTGCCTCCATCCTGTGCTTATCTTACTGATGAAGAATCATGATGTCACCTTTTTCAAGTTGCTCGGTTTGAATTAAATGTTGTCTTCTGTATTTTGGAACCCCCAAAGAAGCCGCACTAAGCGTTTGCAGCAGCAACACTTGGGCTGAATCATTTGCAGTTTGCTCCCATGATGCTGAGACCAGCCCTCTTAACGTTATTCCAGGAAATACCACGTTCAGGAATGCTAGGAGACTCTGCCCTTGGTGCGATTGCCGCCTTTTGTGGATGTGAGACAGCTTAGAATAACTTTGCCAATTTTTAACTCAATGTTTAAATGTTTTACTTTACATTACCTAATTTACTTTACCGTTGTGACTGCTCATACTGTGTGGATTCATTTAATAGGAAACATGGCTCATCTAATCAGGTGCTTTTCAAGCTTCTTTTTTTTGTTTGTTTGTTTGTTTTTTGGTTTGGTTTGGTTTGGGTTTTTTTGTGTGTTTTTTTTTTTTTTTTTTTTTTTGAGATTAGGAATTCCTCAGTTAACTGCTTTTGTGTGATTCCTGATGTCAGTAACAGGCTCAGTTCCTCAAAACATCAATGCAATTATAGGCCAGAGGTGCAAATGTCCCTTGCCTTGGGAGAAACAGGTTTCGTCCATCAATTAGAGGCATTCAGCAGTTCCCAAGGTAATTTAAAGGTTTGCAGCCAGTACTGACAGTTAATTCTCACTGTTCAGTCCGAAGGAGCCGTGGTACTGTTCACCCCTAAGCCTCTTCACATCTCTCCTCTTCACATCTCTCAGGGTGGTCGAGGCCCATAATGCTGACACAGGCAAACTGGTTGGTTGGAACTGGTTGGTCTCCAGTGTGCATGAAGCATTCCTACTTGAACCTGTGGAAAATGCTTTGTATTAATCCTTGCCAATTAATGAAAGCAACCATAGAAATAGTTCTAAGGTTATGAAAGATACAAAAGTCAAGGTATCATACAGCTAATAAAATTACAAATGCTATGTGTAATTTTTGCTTTCATCCATGTATACTTTTAATAAAGTATTCAAAGTTGAGGACTAAAATGCCAGAACATTCCCTTAGTCTTGGTTTGGTTTAGAAGAGAAGTTCATTGCTTTACAAGCTAGCTGGAATTCCATCATGTCTCTAATTTGCAATTTCTGAAGCTATTAAATTTGACATTCAGCCCTTCTGTACTGCTGTGCTGTGTCAGGACTACTTCCTTGGTCTGTTCTCTATTTCTAGTTGAACTGATATTGTTTGGAACTACTAATGTAAAACTACTGGAAAATAAATCTTTTATATATATTTTTCAATAATTGATTCTTTAATTGCTCCAGGTCTAAGACTGCAATGGAGATTTAACCCGGATCATACAGATGCCGTTGAGTTCCTTGGTTTATGTGTAGTTGAATTGCCTTGCGTTTGCAGTGGCTGCCCTTGGGAAGTGAGTGAGATCAGTGAGTGAACAGTGTGCGGTATCCATCAGGGAATAGCACAGGGTAACCAGGAGGGCAGCTTTTGAGTACTTAATGTATAAATGGGAGTTCAGAGGGTTCTGCAGCTTGAAAAGTATGGCCACCAGCGAGCATAGGGGCTGACAGAGGTTTTCAAGTGAAGGCATTCGATTCTCTTACCGGCACATAGAGCACCATTTGCATCCAGGATCCTGCACTGGCTGTAGGGATTTCAACAAGCTCACACATAGAGAATCCTACTTGCATTTTCATGCAGTGCCTGATTGCTTTGCTCATCCCTGGGATAAGGAAAAGGTATAGGATATAGGGTAGTGCTTTCCACGTGGTCCTATTAGAGTGAAATGCCTGAAGATTTTAAGTCAGTTGGGCAAATACAACAAAATAAATTGGCTTGCTACAAGAGGACAGGATAATTTTGTTGTTCTTTTCACCCAAAGGAGTGCTATAATATCAGCCCAGCTGCTTTGCCTTGCCAGATCACTTCCATTAGTTGATGAAAGCAGTTATTAAATAAAAGGATAGCATAAGTAATGTGAATATTGAGACTCTCCTATATGAATTTTATCTGAAAAGTGGATTATTTGCTGAAGCAAGTGCATCTTCATTTATACTTCATTTAACCAGGGGAAATCTCATACCAGCTATGCTGATATATAAGTGTCCAACTCTCTGCTTTGTATGCTGGAAGTTTAAGGCTGTAGTGAGGTGATGAAATCCAGGAAGCACTGTTATATTATACCCTGCACATTCAGTGCTATTATACAGCCTGTGTAGGCAAGTCTCTTGGTTTGACATCTGAGTCTTCCCTTGGCAAGCGATGCTTCTGTCTGTTGATGAGGTAGTTGATGTGGGAATGTGGACAAAATTAAATTAGATGCCCGAAGACACACAGAGCTGTAATGTCTGGTTTACATTCAGAAATGGCTGTTGTGTGGACAGACCTCTTTTTGTAAGGTATGTCTTAAGTACCACATTTCTTTTGAAGATCATTAATGTCAAAATGTATTTGGTTTTGTGGGGTAATTTTAGTGTAATTTTGTATACAAAGAAACTGAAAGTCAAGAGATAGTGAGGACTTTCACTAGATCATGTAGTGGGTTATTCTGGCCAGAGCACTCAGGAGTTTGACATGAGACCAGACACCACAGAATCCAGGCCTGGGAACCCTTTTCTTAGGAAGACTGAGTGTAACTCCTTGGTGGGTGTTGAGCCTGCATGGGTTCTGCCACGCTTTGGGTACGTCTTCTTACTCAAGATAGAACCGTTTTCAGAAAAACACACCAACACCTTTAATTAGACAAATTGTACAATTAAAAAAATAAAAGCTCAACACCACTTCAGCGGCAAAGCAAAGCAGCAGCTTTGCATCAAGTGGTGATGAAAGATCACTTCCTAAGAAATGCCTTGATAGCCCCAAATAATCCAATAGTTGGTTGGAATGTCTTCCACATGCTCTGGGTTTGTCTGGCAAGGCTGCAGGTCTGATACGTGGGTTTAGGGAAACAGGACTTGATGTGTAACCCCAGTGAACTGGGCAGTTTCGCTTTTAGAGTTCTCAAAGTGCAGAGTAATTCCAGTCATCTTTCTTTGTAATCAATTCAAAACAAGGTTGCATTGCAGTGTGCACATGACCTTGAGCCTCGTGGCTGGAAAAGCCACTTTCTCTGCATTAGCAAACTGCAAGTCTTTCCTTCCCTTGAGATCCAAGTGAGCTCACGGGGCACAGGATGGACCTGCTTTATGGGGTTTGGCTGGCGTTTTAGCACTGGCACGTATTCAGAAGGTGGGTCTGTGATTTTGAAGGGGAAATCATTGCTTCTTGTTCACTTCAGACAACTTGAGACTCTGTATAATTCCTTTATTTTGCAGAGGGGATGCCTAGTTAATAGTGACAGTGAAGAATGGGATGCCCTTATTTCCTTTCCTTTTGTTACACTTTATAATGACAGAGGAGGCCAACGGAAAGCCTCCCACCTCGAAGGGCTTAACCAGATTCCACAAAGGAAAAACCTGTGATCCTAATCTGTGCACTTAATTGGGTAGGGTAAGTTTAATGGGAGGATGGTCTTATGTAGATGGCTACAGATTTTATTTAAATCTGTTAAATATGATTTGATGCCTTTGTAATAACATGCAAAATACCCTGATCAAGTGTTGGAGAATATTTTCTGTAGTTGAGAGTATGGAGACTTTACAATAAAACATCTGACATTCATTTCACTCCCTAAAGGAGTTGAGGAAAGATATAGAGGCCTTTGACCAAAGGTTAATTTGCTCCTTTTTGTGTTATGTTGTGTTCAGAAGACTAAGAAAAACTTGTCTTGTGAAGCTGCAGTTCAGTGCTATTTTGTATTCTAAAAGAAACGAAGACACATTTTCTGACAAGTGTGTTATTTGTCTTAGGATTGTAGTGAAGGTGATTTCTCCTTCCCATGTGAGGGTTTTCTGCAGGGATTGACATCAGGCGCGTCACACTTGTGTGACAGCACCAGGGCAGGTTCTGAGGAAGGGGAACGAATGCTGTGATGGACAGGAACATGATGTTCTATAGGGATTTTTGGTGAGATCCATCCCAGAGGATTCTCCGAGTATGGCAAAACACATGGATGCCTCTGATTCCAACCCCAGGTGTATCAGATGAGACAAATCCCGCCCTTGCAGAGCAGGAGAGAGGCTGGATTGGAGTGTGGGGAGGAAAGCCTGGTGTTAGACTGCAGATGCAAGAGAGGGATGCTTAGGAGGTGACTGTTCTAATGGGTGTCCCGAGTGATTCCTCATCTAAAGAGTAGGAAATCTTAGGATTTTATTCCTTTTTCATATTGTGACATGTTACTACTTTTGAAACTGTGTATTGAATTTCAGCCTTAGGTGTACAATAAAATTGCAGCTGGGCATAATTAAAATTATCTATGGCAGGATTTTAAGGCAGTAGCTTCTCTTTTTATTCTGTGTAAAACTTGGATCAAGGATTTCCTATGAGCTTTTCTGGAGGCCTAAGTTCTCATTTTACTACTTTGATCAGTTTAGCATTGATTTAATTTGTAATGACTGTTTCCTTTATTGCTAGATTGTAAGATAAGTGTTGCCAAATTATCTTTATTTGTGTGTTAAATTGGAATTTTAGAGATGCTTTGCATTCCTTTGCAGGGAAGGTTTGTCACATGCCACTGTAAGTTGTTAACAGATAGCTTATTTTAAGAACTGATGGCCCTGTCCCTGCCCTGCCTGATTAGCCCTGTGCCCCCTTAACTGCTGTGTATTGATTCCAATTAACATGATTGACATCCACCACTCAGGGTGAAGTTAATCAGCTAGAGGATCTCCTGGTGTGAATTCATTTCCTCCTCCGAGCTTGTCCTGTGCAGTTGAGCATTTAAAGAGACTAATGCAGACGCTGCACAGACATGTCCAGTCTGGGCCGTAAGTCTGAGCCTTGGAAACCAAAATAGCTCCTTAGAAGCTGTCCCGGCCAAATAAAGTTGATACACTTTGGAAAGGTCAAGCAAACCACCTTTTCCTTCTGCCTCGATTATTGATTGTTGGAAAAGGTCATCAAACTTGGTCAAATTTCAGCAAATATGTTTTTCAGCTAAGCAGTGACTCAGATGAAACAATGGGAGGTTTTGTTAGTGGTGGCGGCGGCATCAATTTCGATATTTGTGCTTGGGATGTGAAACATGAACGTCTTGGAAATTTTTGGGGTAGGAGAAACATAAAGGTTACTTCAAGTAGAGGCTTCCTTAGGTCATTAGTATGTATGATGGATGAGAGGTTTACATTTATAGACTGAAGTTGGTGACTGTGGTTAAAATGAATACCCTACTGAGCACAAACCAGGTACACTGGGCAGCAGCTCGTGTTCAGATTGCTTGCAGCAGCCACCCCTTCTTAACCACTGTTCTTGGCCGCAGCTGGAGCTATGAAAATTAACAACTGTGGTCTAAAATGTCTGTCTAGGTTGGCTTAAATAGTTAAGATGAAAGCAGAGAAGGAATGGGAGACCTGGAATAATCATAGTGAATTGATAAATATCTTGATTTTTCCCGTGCCAATTTAGCAATTTGTTGCTGTTAGAATATGAGCCACCATCTGGCTTCATAGATCTTTATCTCCTACTAAATTACCATGCCTGGGCCAGGTCCTACTGAATGTTTGTAACGGTGACAAGCAGCAAATAAAGAGAAAACACTGCTGAGCCTGCAGATAAGGCTGATATTTCCCTCTGGAGGAAAAAAAAATTGCTGGGTTTTGGTAATTTCCTACTTAAACACTTAGAAAGCTCAGCCCTTTGTATAAACTACAGATCTGCACTGTTTGTTTTTCTAACTGCATAGCTCTAGTGTACTCATGTAGGAACGATGCTACTGTAGGATGTCATCTGTCAACGAAAATGCTGTTTTCGAGTGATTTTTTTTCTTTCCTTTAGTTCACTGAAGCATTTTCATAAATCTTGAGGCAAATGGCAATGTGAGAAACAAATGCAGGATATTGTAACACCCTTGTTACCTTGGGGTGGTTTTATGCCTTTTATTTGGGCTGTGTCTGGTGTGGTTTTGCCTCCCCATCCCCTGGTGACATCCACAATAGCGATAAGCACAGTATTTTTACTTGCCTTGTGTTTTCTTCTTGGCCATTCTTGGTGTGTGTTACGGGTATACAGGAGATTATTGTGCAAGTATAAACTGTTGTGTAAGTATTATAAGGATCTACAAGTATTATAAGGATTATACAACCTGTTGCCTCAGTAATTCCTCTGCTTTGTCTCCCAGTTTTTTTACAAAGTTGTTATAAAGTATGAAAGATTTGTTACCTACAAGCCCTTTTGTCTCCAACTTCCATATGAAAACTTGGAAAAAGTAGGCTATGGAATGGTGTCCTGCTGGTTTAGTCAAGGCAAATTGTTTACCTGAACTAAATGTGGTCTTGCATAAATTGTAAGTTTTGTTATTTCCAGTTGAAATAGTGAAAAAAGACATAATTTTTCTTGAAACCAGGTTTATGCTTAACCTTGAATGGTCGTTACATCAGCATTTGTGTATTAAACACTGTGATGGGTAAAAGGTTTTCCTTTTTTTCTCAATGTACAAACTCAATACATGCATATTGAAAGCTAATCCTGTGAAAAACATCATTGGCTGCCCTTAATCACTGAGCAGTGAAGGGATGGATCTTGCAGCATTTGAGCTCAGAATGTTTAACTGGAAATCTTTATAGTCCCACTGTTTATTTTAGTTTCCAGCTTAGGCCATGGTGTGTCACGACAGCAGATACTGCACTCTCTGTAGCAGCTTCCCCAAGCTGTGTATCCCTTAGTAGTGGCAAATTGAGCATGGGGAATTAGCCTTTACTTTTTCCTCTCCTGGTTACTTTTGGATCATGACTGCAGTTATTATGGGTAGCAAACTTTGATAATGGATGTGAAAATAAAGGCAGCCTTTATTGGAGCTTTCCAATTTGGAGAGTAGCTACCAGAGAAACAGGAGAAACAAGCTGGTAATATTTGGAGAAGGAGCTGATGTTTAATACCAACTTAGGGGAAAATGTCTTTGCAAATTAATAGATCTTACCACACTTGTCATATCCAGGTTTTTCTGTGCATGCTGGCTTGAGGGGTTATATTGCATCTAAACCCATGTTCTCTGAAACCTCTTTCACTTGCAGCTGATTATTGGGAAATTCAATCACCCAAGTAAGCAGGTTTGTGTACACATCTCCAAATTAGTAAGCCTAAATTTATCATGCCAGAGCTGTCATTTTGAGTATATGCCTGCTCTATTTTAAAACCAGATTATTGCAGATTGTATTGTATTGGAAACTTCAGCTTAATAGTTACTCCCTCTTAGCATATAGAGCAGAACTTGTCATGGCAAACACTTGTTATTCTGTTTCAGAGTTCCCTAAATGGAAGGAGAAAGAGACTTCTTTTTTTTATGATTATCAGTATTATTTTGGATGGCTGATTGTTTTTCTTCTCTGCTTGTTTTTGGCTTGCTGTGGGCAGATATAACAAATGATCCAACATTGTAACAGTGGGAAATGACCTTCTGTTCACCGACTTAGATACTACAAGCACAACCTCCCGAACTGACAGGAGGAGTATTTTCTGTTTTGATGAATGGGTTCAGATTTTATCTGGTTTCCCATGGTTACTGGGAAGTTAGCAAAGCACCAAGGGGGGTCCTCTGTTATTTTTAAGTCCAAAACCTCATCATAAAGATTTATATCCGAGTATTTCATGAATAGTAGACTCTCAGAATTACATCTTTCAAGCAGGGGCAAATAGAGGTGGTGGGATGTTAAAGGAACTGGGCAGTACATCACAGAGTGCCTTAGTAGCAAGATGTCCTTTTAAAAGGAGAGAGAATATTAGAGAGACATGAATTGTGTTGAATGATGGGTTTTTTTAAGCAGAGTGAGAAAACATGGTAGATATTCTGAGGCTGTGTGGTTTTATAAATTGAAGTTGCATCTCTTGGTCCTGTAGATTACACATAAGCAGTATCCATAGGCTAAATGTCTACATTAGTCTTATATGGTCTAGTCAGGGAAGGCACGGAATGATTCTTTCCTTGTGTGGTTCCTTTATTTCTTTCTCCAGTTGGGTGTAATTGTTTAAATTTGGCTCAGTTCTAAAACTTACTTTTTTTTTAAGAATGTGACCTGTTGTCAGCAGAACACGAGAAGTAAAGGGGGTGGAGGGAAAGAAGCAAAGCTCTTGCACCTTCTGATCCTTTGGTTTTCTAGATGCTTTCTGATGAGAGGGGTAGGAATCTGCTCCAGTCCTTAATTATCATTATTCTTAAGTGGGCATCGTGAAGAACCTGTGGTAGATGTGCCATAGGGCTCCTTCCTTGGGGACAAGTTGTCGCTGGGAAGGGCAGGAGTCATTTCTGCCCTACCTTCATGTTTGGTGTCAGTCTTCTGGAACCCTTGAAGAGTGTGTTTTGATTAAAGTGTTGGCTATGTGCAGTTTATTTTGTGTGCCTCAGGTATTTGGGTTAGAATGGGGGCTAAATGGAATCTAATGGTTTATATCAGAAGTTTAAAGAAATATGAATGTTATTGTAGAGTGGCAAGTCATTTGTCAGTATTATCAGCTCTGCCATTTTCTGTCTTTGCGGCCATCTTATGTCTCCATTTAGATAAAAATAAACCCACACAAACATAACATGACTGTAAGCATTGCACTTAGAACAGTTGCAGTTACAGCAGGCGGGTGCTTGGTAAAGAATCCTTTTAGATCATGTGTCTTTGATATCTTTTAATGCAGGGAGTCAACCCTTTGAAATAAATCGATCTTTTAAGCAATGATTTTAATAATGTAGCTGAGAACTTTTTTGTTATGTAGAACAGTTCTTCCTGGTCTCAGCTTTGACGATTAAATTCATTTTTCATGAATTCACAGTGCTTCAGGCTCCTGTGAAACCTTGCTCAGCTTCTGAGGATTTTTTTTTTTCAATGTGTGATGTGAATTGTGTAAAGCCTTTCCATAATCAGAAAGGTAATTTAGGCCTTTCCTGACCCCTTTTTTACCCCCCCGTTCCTCTGAAGAGGGAAGTTTCAATAGAGTTGGAAATTCTCCAAAGGCTCTTATACAACTGGTACATTCTGCTTTAACATAATGCAATCCTTCCACATTTTCTGTTTTTCCTTAATTAAGGGGCGGATGGAAGGGGTGTTAGATTCAGTTTCACAGAAAGATTTTATGCAGCCACACAAGACAGAGTGAAAATAAGAGAAGGAACTTTGGAGGAAATAATGTTTTTGAAAAGTCAACTGCATTCTAGCAGGTTTTTTTCCTGCTGCATGTTATACAGCGTTGCTGGAAGCACTGTGATTTGGTGATCCTGCTGCCTGTTGCGAATTGCCCAAAGAAGAAATTTCTTATGTAGCTTATTAAATAGGACATTCTCTGCTGTGTAGTGGGATTTGGGCTGCCCCAGCCTCCATTCCTGAATTTAGGTTGAGCTGCTGTGTTGCTGTGCTGCAGCTTTGGGTATGTGGTCGTGTAAGGACAGAAACTTCCAGCTTGTGAATTGTAGAGATTTTAGCAAACAGGTGCAAATGTGGAAGCTTTTCTGCAAGGCATCCATGCAGAAATTGAAAGCTTAAAGAGTGAGGTCTCTACATGTACAGCAATGCATGTTTGCAAATGTAGGGGAAGTGGCTGGAGATAGAGGCAGTAGGAGTTGGTGAAGTTAGGAAGCATCAGGAAAGGGAATATTTGACAGCTTTAACAGATACTAGCGACAGAGGGGGAGTGAGGGGGAGGGCAAAGCAAGACTGGATGGGTGAAACTGCCTGTTTTTTAAAGGAGTAGGTAGTTCATAGAGCTTAATTGGGGAATAGGAACTGTCTGATAGTCTGTGTTCTGCATAGAACATACTGTAGCCAGTCATAAAATAGATGTTATCTAGAAAACCAGTAACCTCTTTCCCTGCAAAGCAGAAGTCTGTTAGTTGAAAAACTGGATGTTGCTAGATGTAGTTCTTCTGTGTCTGTAACAGAGATTCCTTTTGCAGACAACTGGAAAATGTTAACACAAAAATCCCAGATGGAAGCTAGACCTGAAGGGAAACTTCTCAGCACAGTCTGATCCTGGTGATTACACTGTGGTGTATGAGTGGTTGTATGAGTGAATTTCAGCTTAAGGAAATCTTTCATTTCTGTGAAAGACATTCTGGTAGTGTGGAAGGGGAAATATGTTGAGCTGCAGACTACAGAAAAGTCATTCTTTAGCAGAATGTCCCCATAGTTTGTGCATCTCAGTTTGCTTTAGTCCCAGTTTCTCAGAAGTTGAATTTTAATCAGAGAAGTTGTTGATACACCAGATGATTTAGCTGCCATTCAGAGGGACCCCACCAGCCTGGAGAAACAGGCTAACGTGTTCATGAAGCTCAGCAACATGCCAAAACTGGGGAGAGATCATCTCCTGCGCCAGGACCTGCTGGGGACTGACCAGCTGGAGAACAGCCCTGCAAAGGAGGATCTAAGGATCCTGGGGGACAAGGTGACCATAAACCAGCAAAGTCCTGAGCTGTGTTAGGTAGAGCATCACCAGTGGGTTGAGGAGGTGAGCCTTGCCTTCTACTGAGAGTGGTGGGACACATCTGGAGGGCTGTGTCCAGTGCTGGGGTCCCCAGTACGAGAGACACATGAATGAGTCTGGCAAAGGGCTGTGATGTTGATTAAAGGATTGGAGCATCTGACGCATGGGGAGACACTGAGAGGGCTGGGACTGTCCAGTCTGGAGCAGAGAAGGTGCAGTGTATTACCAGTATGTGTTAATACCCAGGGAAGGAGACTTGGAGAAGGCAGAGCCAGGCTCTTCTCAGTGGTGCGCAGTGACAGGACAAGAGGCAATGGGCACAAAGAGAAACACCAGAAAGCACCTTTAAATACAGAAGAAAGATGTTTTTACCTGCAAGGGTTCTAGAACATGGGAACAGGCTGCCCAGAGAAGTGATGGCAGTATTGCAGCCCTGGCTGTGCATAGCCCTGAGCACCACACTGCACTTGCTTGAGGAGGGTGTTGGGCTGCATCTCCAGGGCTCCTTTCCCATGTCACCCATCCCATGACTCTGGAAACCTGCAAGGATGCCAAACCAACAGGAGAAGAGAGAGCTTGTGACAGGCACAACTGCTAGTCAGAAACCATTTGTTCAAAACTGAGAATGTGGGAGATTTTTGAGAAGGGACTTCAGTTTTTCCTGGACCCACAGAGCTAGCAGAGACACTTTGCACTCGGGTACCCTTTGTCCTCAGTGCAGAGCTGTGTACATTCCATATCTTGACCATGGAATGTGCTACTTGGGCAGAACAAGTTAAAAAACTTAGAGCTTTCTTAAATTAATGTTTTTACTGTAATTTATAATCCACTCATATGAGATTATTAATGACTGCAAGTTCTGGGGGACTGATTGAGAACTTTAACTGGGATTTGTTCCTCCTGGGATTCTTGCAATAATTCAGTAGGTCTACCCTGACTTGTACTCCTCTTTGCCACCCTGTGATGGTACGTGGGAGACTTGGGTGGTACCAGTTGTTTGGGAAGGTTATTTGAGTGGTACCAGTTGTTTAGGAAGGTTATTCTGTTTGTGGTGTGGAAGGGTAAATACTGGCATGAAAGGAAACATCTTCCTTTTGCTTTGCTGTTTTACTGCTGAGTTTTGCATGAGGGACGTGACTGTGGTGCCTGTTCAGTGAGAGGGGGTGAAAATGTGCGTATTTGTTTTCATCTTTATAAAAACATATTTTACTGTTTCGTAAAGTTCAGAGAAAGAGTTCTTTCAACTATGAATTAAATATCAAAGCATAACAAACAGGTAAAAGCTCAATTCCCTTTTCATGTATTTTTCTGTAAGACAATTCCTGAGATTGGGCAGAGCTGTCACACGTTTCACTTTTTATCCCTTAATAAGAGAGAACATACATTGAGATCATAAATTTTGGAGGGTCTTTGGAGGTTTTTAATCCCACACCTTTCTGCAAAGCTCTACACATCAATTAGAGACTTCTCCCCTAGGAGAGGGAGGAGCAGTGGAGATGCTCTTGCAGCTGGACCACAGATGAAGCTCAGTCACAGTCATGCTCTGCTCTGAACATTCATCTTCTGTCCCAGAGTGCAGGAAATGACAGTGCCAAAGGGAAGGAGGCTTTGGGTGGACTGAAAGTGTGTCTGCAAAAACACAGACTGTGGCTGTGTGAGCAGGATCAGACAGAGTTTTTCTTTTTTTTTTTTTTTTCCTTCCAGTTGAATTTATTTTGAAACTTATAAATATTTGAGTCATTCATCATCTATATAGATTCTAAAATAAGGCATTCCTGAAACTTGGGTGTATTATTTTGAGACAGAAGGCTAACATTCTTATTTAGATTAACTACTGTTTTATTAAACCAATATACAGAGAGGGTGGAGGTATACACAACCTAAAAGAAATGTTCATTTTGTTGAACCAAGCTGACAGGCCATGATTACAGATCATCTATTTTTGTGATGCAAACTGGAAATTAATATAAACAGTGTGGACCAAAGCAGGCTTATGTTTTGCTTGTTTTTGATAGGAGCTGTGTGGAAGGGATGTCTCAGTAAATCAGCTCCAAGATTTATTCAGTGATGCCCTGTGAAAACGTTCCAAGTCAAGTCAGTATTCATTTCTGAGAGTGTAACATTTTGCTCTTTAGAGTTTTAGCTCTGAGATAGGGAATGCCACAGCAGCTTGCTTTAATTGTTCAGTGTGATGAAGTGTACACTCTGTATAAAATCCAGTGTTCCCTGAACATCAGATCAGAAAACAGATACAATTCCAAATATGTAAAGAGTGGGCAAACTTTGATGACAGTATGATAGATCCTGTGGTAGTTACAGCTAAAACAGGCTGCTAATATGCATCTGAGCTCAGGAGATATTAAACTATATATAGATTCTGCTATTCCTAACAGATTGTTGTTGAGATACCTGACACATTTTTTGATGTTACATGCATTCAGAAGAGCTGAGTTTTACATAATTTGTGGTTAGTGTTAGTTGTGTGAAAACATATTAAAATGAGTGGCCTAGTTAGGAAACTCTGTCACATACGCAGAAAGGCAGGTTTGAAGATTTCTGCCAAAAACGCAGAAACTCTCTTGGTAGCAGGCATTCTGCTCAGTACATTTCTTTTGAATTTAGCACAGGTGCAAAACACAGCAAGAGGTGATCTGTCATAGCAGCCATCACTGGGCCACAGGCAGCTGAGTGTGTTCCCTCTTTGCCAGTGTCACCTGGCCAGCCAGGCACTGGGAAGGTGAGAGGGATCTGGGAGCCAAACACCAGTCACAGGAGAAATTATATACATTTTAGCACCCTCTGGCTAAAAACTGCCCAGTGCAAAGAGCCTTAGAGCATTCCTCAGACAAACTCCCAGCAGATGGGTGAGCACGTGTACGCTGAGATCCTTTAGAGCTCAGCTATGTTTGTGTTGACTGAGCTTGAAGGCAAAGATGATGTGAGGCAGGGATTCTCTGCTTTTATACCCTGGATTCCAGTGTAGGGGGCACTGGATGGGGTGAGGAGGTGGGACATGTGCGCTGTTGATATGACTGATGGAGTGAGTGCTTCTTCCTCATATGGTGCTGTTCCTGCTAGAGGTGCCCAGGGCTTTCAGCTGCATGGGTCCAACTGATTGAGATCAAGAGAGCTGCAGAACAATTCATCATGTGGGCAGACCAGTTCTCTCTAAAAACCTTCTGTGAAATATCATGGCATCACTTTTGTTCACGTTTTTAGCTTGTTTTGCAAAAAAATCTTCTTTTTCATCTGAAAATAGGGTTATTGTCTTCAAAATATTGTGTATTGTCCCTTATCTCTTTTGCAGTGAACTTTGTCTGTAATTTCCAGCATTTCACAAACCTTGGCAAGTAAAGCTGAAGATTATTTTTATTATTGTACCCAGAACAGCGTGTTAGGAGTGTGCTTGCAGCCAAAGGATTACTCTGGGTTTTCAACACCTGAAATATGTCTAAGTTGACCTTCCTTTCCTCTTTGGATATTTAGTTGCCTGTCTTTGATAGGTGATGTAATAGGTCACATGCTGTTCAACTATTTCTAGGTTTTTATGCCTATTTATTACCTTCTAAATGTTTGCTTGGTGGTTTTACTCTCTTTGCCAGGGGATATTAATCACAGTAGTTTAGATCTAACCTTTAGCATAGAGACAAGAAAGTTTCATACTTTTTCACTTGCAGGACAAAACCCAAGGCAAGTGCTCCTGGCCACTCGAGGAGACACATTACTGAGGCAGATGGAGCTTTGTTTTTCCTCCTGGGTGTCTGTGTCTGCTAGAACTGCTTTCAGAGAACTGCTGCATTCTATTTCTTGTTTGCTTTGTACACATTTTGGGATGTATGGATTTTCCAGCTCCTTACTGAGGCTTTATTTAGGTTAACTAACTATTCCAGTGTTCTTTTGCTGTCTCCAGTCTTTTGCTCTATAGAGTGGAATAATAAAGTCATTTAACTCTTGAGAACCACCTGACTTCTGATCACAAAATTGTTCGTTCCCAATGGTTCAACTGGGACACCAATTTGCTGTTGATTGTTTTCGCTGTTAGCATGGTTAAAGATTTATTTTCAGGGAAAAGCATCTGCAAATGCTGCAGTGAGATTATGGAGCCAGCAAGCAGCAGCCTGCTTTGCTCAGTCCTTTGCTAGGATCTTACAGGAGATTTATTTGATTTTAGCCACCACAATAAGTGAAGTGCCAGAGAATGGAAGTCACAGAAGATATTTTTGCAGGCAGCTGTGGGCATACACCAGGCTGGGATTCCATGCTGGCTCCTGGCCTTTCTCTCTCCTGTCTGCCGCAGCTCTGCCATGGGCTCAGCAAAGAGGGGCTTCAGCTTTCTCAGAGAACCTCTCTGCCTCCCCAGTGTAGGTGCAGTCACACTCAGAAGATCCTGCTGTGCTTCCTTAAAAGTGGTGCTGGGGATATGGGAGTCAGAGAGGAACTTCCTGAGGGATCCTGGGTATCTCTTCATCCACCTGATAAATACCCCCATCTGAAGAACACCTTGTGGTGCTCCTAACAGCCTCCATTCAGAGGAGAAGGCGCTGACAGCTGTTTGATAGAAGACACTGAAGGTCCTGACCTTCTCCTGTGTACCTGACTGATGGCATTTCTGGGAGGATGCATTTTTGGGAGGAAGTGCACACACACTGCAGCGGGGTTTGGGTGTGAACTCACGGTGTGTCCTGCCAGTGAACAGACCTAGATTTGTCTGAGGAAAACATTCTTAGCTGGGTGTTTGTCTGCTCTGAATTGCCATCTCTAATCTAAAGCCTCTCTCTAACCTACATTTCCCATTGAAACCACAAAGCGGGAGTGTGAGGTGCAGTTCCATTTCCAGATTTTGACAATATCTCAATGGGAAGAGTTTTTCCAGGAGCCCCTTTAATGGGTTATTGAAGAGGCTGTAGAATAAAAGCACATCTACACAGAAGTAAGTGCACACACACTCCCTCCCTCCTGTGACCAAGGCCTGGGGGAGCCTTGGGTTGTCCTTGGGGCCAGGAGGAGTTTGAGTGGCACAGCTGGGTGTCCTGCCCTGCTCTCAGGCCAGGGAAGCTGGGGACACGGCCAGGCTGTGCAGGGATCAGCCAGAGGACCAGTACGAGTGGGCATTAAATCCTGCTTGGATGCTGCGGGAGTTACAGAATCAGCTCATGTTATATGTGAGTGGGTGTAACTTTGCTTCTGAGATACAATCTCAAAGACAAGTAAGCCAGGAGGAGTCTTATCAGACTGAGATGTCAATCTTAATATTGGGCCTTGGTGTGTGTGGCCCCTGTCCCGCTCAAGTCTTGTGTGAACGTGTCATTTAGCAATTCAGAACTGCAATTTTCGCTATTTCTGTGTATCTTTCAGCTGTGCTTCAAGTAGCATTAAAAAGACAGTAATAAACTGAATTTATTTTGATGGACAAAAAAATGTGTCTAATTAAAGGAATCTGATTTTGGGAAGGTAACCAAGAAAAAAACCCCACTCATGCCAAAATATCCCATGATGCTTCAAGAAAACCAAACATAACCAAGGATTGAGTTATAACCTATTGTATCTTTAATCCCTGCTTAACATTTGAATAAAAAGAACATTTCTCTATTGAGAAATTAAATGCTCTATATTTACATTTTCTTTATGAAACGAGAAGGAATGAAGTCATTGCACCGCATTCTCTTTTGCTTGACTGACATTTGATTTCACACTTTTTAGTCGACTCTAGAGTTGTATTTTCCATAATAAAAAGAGATTTCTTTTCTCTTGCATGATTAAAATCCATTTCTTCCCTTGGATCTTCAGCAAAGGGTTGACTGCATTGTTGGTGTTGTTTTGGTTTTTGGGGTTTTTTTGGGTTTTTTTTGTTTGTTTTTTTTTTAAATTTCTGGATTGTTTGGGGATTTGTTACTTTTACAGACTCTTCAGACTAGATTTTTTTTTTAATTTTATTTTTTTGAGGGGGTTTTTCTTATGTACGTGGACTCTAAAGTTGTTCTAACCTGTACACTCCATGGAGTTTCTGAGAATGATTCAGACTGCCATCTTTAAATCATTGGAGCACAAAGAGAGCATAAGCAGATGTTATAAAGCACTTTGATCTCTGTTATGCCAAGAAATTTGGTAGCGGTGATGTAGGCAAGGTCTCAGGCCCCAGACATGTAGTTTAGAAATAGTTGGAAGTTCAGGCCAGCACTTAGAGCATCAGGATCTGGGAAACAACTGCATTTTAAGCTGGGAAACCGCACCCAATTCTTTTTTAGCTTTTATATTTCCTCTCCCTCTAGGGAAATGTGTTCAGTTGGGCCTTATGTTGTGGAAATTTTTCACCTGCTGCTCTCGACCAGCACTGTCAGAGCTGGAGCAAGGACACAGGGCACAGCCCCAAATTTCTATATCAGAGAGGGGTTTATATTTTATTTTATTTTATTTTAAAGACCCAAGCTCTGTAGTTTTGCATGTCAGAGCTGCCCTGTTTCTTCCTACAGACGAGTGTGTTATTTCTGAAGGTGTCCCAAGCATCCTGTCTCTGACACTCTGTGCTTGATGTTTGGCTGGCAGAGGCCAGACGTGAAAGCACTAAATCCTGCCCTAAGAACTGCTAATGCCTGTTGACATAAATGAGTATTGAGGGTTCTCAGCAGCACTGAACCGACACTTGCCACTGCCAGAGGCCAACTTTAAACAACTTGATTTTATTCCTGCTTATGTCCCAAGCCTGGAATTTGGATGGAAGCTATTGTTGTTTTTTCATAAGCCGTGTTTTAAAAAGGAGGCTTCGTTGCTTCTGATTTATTTCATCTTCTTGTCTTCTGTCTTCACAGGGGCTTCAGCAAACTGTTCTCATAACTGATTTCAGATGATTTCAGAATATTTTATTGTCGTTTCCTCTGGTGAACCAGGAACACAATATTCTCAGCCTCTGCGGAGGAATTTTAGGCAGAGCAAATAATTCGTGTCTCTGCAGAATCATTTTATTATTGTTTCTATTGCAGAAAGTTACAATTGCCCTATTTTTAGAAATAACATGAACTAAATCTGAAGAAGTTTTCTTAGAAGCATAAAAAAAGAAGGAATGGTTTTTAAAACCAGTGTTCACACAGTAGGAGAAGGGCTGTATCTGTTTTCTTTGCTAAAATTAGATGCTGTGAAATTGTTGAGAATTGAGTGAGCGCAAAACCTCTCCTGCTCTATGCCCGTGTTTTAGTTAGGTGGTGATACTCCATCCCTTTGCACTCATATACTTGGGGAAGGCCAGAATGCACTGATACTGCTGTAAATACAATGAACAGATCGGCTTCAGTGCATCGATATTGGTAAAAATAGGCAGTAAAAATAGCCAGATTTTGTGCCATGGGTCCTGTTTTCACTGAGGAAGTTCATGTGGTCATGCATTTTTGTAGAGCTCTCAACGGAAATAGAAGAATAGAAAAATTAAAAATAAGGAAATAAAAATTAGGCTAAAGGTAAAAATAATAACATAATGAAAATAAGAAAAAAGAAAAAAATAGAAAAATTAAATATTAGTTGTAGACTTTGGACTGAGCCCTCAGGGCAACAGAAGTGTAATGTCACAGGAGTGTGTGGAGAAGCAGCTGAAATGTTTTTCAGTCTGTTGGAGGATGGGGAGCATTGGGAGGAGATGCCCCAAGTACAGTCTACACGAAACCAGCTGTGAGCTGTGTGTGTTTACAGCACAGCAGCTGAGGCACACACCTGCTTGTTGGCTTTGGATCTCTCTGCTTATTTTCATAGCTTTTGGCCATGTCAGAGGCTTCCTGCCAGAAAAAGTTAAATGTAGAACATCCAAGAGTTTAATTGAACAACAAGCACTGACTTTGCATGGATGAGAATATTTGTGTGGCACAGAAGAGCTCCTGTTAGAAATGCTGATAAAATGGTAAAAAAGCTTATAGAGATTTCTCTTCTGGCCCCTTCTTAATATTGGGGTTTGAACAGAATGAGTAGGAAATACATATGAAGGAATTTTTACTGTGTTTTTGCTTCTGAAGTATTGTCTAGTACTGGCTTGGACTGTGTATTTCCTGAAGCATTTGAGGAAATTTCAGTGCTCATTAGGATTTTACAAATTGTGGAGATTTCCAGGAGGTGCTTATAACTTATAATAGGACTGGGAGAAAGGAAATTATAATCTCTATCATGCTGTCTCATAATTGTATAAGAATATATGAATATAATATTAATATGTGCAACAATCTTAATAGCATATATATAAAAATAAGGATTTATAATAAGAATTGAATAATTATGTTGGAACATATTTTAGAATGGAAAACACAGGTTTTATTTGATCAATACGGGCCAAGAAGGCTGAAAAAAAATTAACTGCTGAAATATTGGAGGGCATTTTAGGAAATTCTGGAAGTTTCTGTCAAGTAGGGTAGAATGCGCTTTCTTGTCTTAACTGTAAGAAGAAGGTGATTAATTAAAATGTTATGTGTATCTCCACTACTTGTAGAAGTGCCAGTGAACAACCATCTACGCTTGCAAAAGTGTAACTGTATTTTTATAATGGAATACAGAGGAACAAAGACAATTAAACAGAAGGGTACCCATGTCAGAGAACACTACAAAAGTGATGGGAACTAAAGAGCAGTTGTTTATTCTTCCTGATTGTCTTTCCTTTCTGCAGCATGTAATGGATAAAAATGTCTGTTGTTATCAATGGTAAGTCTCGAGTGCACACAGGCACAGTTTTTATCTGGAAATTTCTGATGTGCTCCAAGGGAGTGATGTGTGCATTGGATAGCTGGGGAAACAAATAACTCCTCTTCCACATCAGGTTGAGGCCCTGCTTCCCCAGCTGGTTCTCTTTTGCTGCAGAGGCTGTTTTTGGCATTCTTTGCTCTCTGAGCCAAATGGTGTAGAGAGCTCTTGGTCCCATGAAGCAATTGCCTGCTTCTCCTTCCTCCCAATAGCACTTATGAGTGATGCATCAGAATATCGAATTTGATATGCTTTTGACTGAAAAATGCAAGAAGTAAGTGTTGAGTCTGAGTGAAGAGATGGGAATGAGTGGAAGATGCTCAGAGTTTCTGATTTGGCTGCCTGGGAATGTAACAGGGTAAAAAGATCTAGTTTGCTGTGAGGAATTTTCCCATCATTCAGCTAATGCTGCGGATTTTTGCATCCCTCTGAACCCCTGGCAGGAGATGGAAATGAGGGTGTTCAGAGCAAAAATTGCAAGAGGTTGGGCACCAGGAGTCAATAGAGGAGGAGTGTTTAGCAGAGCTGCAGCTCACAGAGCAGCAGCATTAGGGAGTGCTCCCTCCTTCTGTGAGCTTTAAAATGATCTCACCTCCTCCTTCCCCTTGCTGTTTTCCTTTGATCATTCCACAGAACTTAGGATAGATGTTCTGATCTTAACACAAACCCTCTGCTGTTTGGCCATTGAGTGTGAAATGACTGTTGAATTCTTGTAGCCCCAGTTACTCAGCCAGACCACAGTATTTTACTTTTCTCTTACGCAATACCCTGTTTTCCAGCTTTCTCCAATCATCCATGTCTGCCCTTCCCTGAGCGTTGTGGGGACAGGAACTGGAAGCAGTGTTTTATAGGAACTCTCAACAGCCTTTTTTACAGCAGTACTCTTGCTCTCGTGCCATGTGGGGGATGAACAGGAGCTGCAGTCGTTTGCTGTGGAGGACTGGATGAGTTTACCCAGTTTCTGTGGTGGGATACAGACATACAAACAACCACACTTTGGTTGAAACACACTTAAATCCAAATTACACAGCTTATTAGAAAGAGTCTGTAAACAGCAATTGCTCTTCTGAAGCAGCCTGACATCAGAGGCCCCAGCTGGATCTAAGCCCCTGGTATCCTCAGTCATGTTATCACTTAGGATTAATACATTTTGTGTTAATTTTGTATTTAGGAAAGCAAGATTTTTTTTTTTTTTCTCTTGAAGAAAAGTAGTTAAGTAGAATCATAGAATCACAGAATATTCTTGGACCGGACTTGTCACGATCATCCAGTTCAACTCCTGGCCCTGCCCAGGACACCCCAACAATCCCACCCTGTGCCTCAGAGTGTTGTCCAAACACTCCTTGAGCTCAAACAGGTGGTTTGGCCACTGCCCTGAAGAGCCTGTTCAGTGCCCAAACACCCTCTGGGGGGAAACCTTTTCCTGATACGTTCTGGAGGAAAGGTTACATATAGTGTGAGTCGATCCCTATTAAAGAATTTATCCAAAGCTCAAATCTCAGAACACAAGTTGAAATTAGCTTTCTATAGTGCCTATAACGATGAACCTGGATGATATAGATCATCCTATGGTCAGTCCCACAGCCTTTCTACTGTTATTTTTGTCTCTCTTTTCCTCATGTCTCTGAACTTTCAACTCATTAAGCTGAAAGACAATACAAAAAATACTAACGTGGACTCCATATTTATGGGAGACTAGCAATGTTTGGATCCCACTCCTTCTGTAGACATCTTCTTCTAACTACAAAGCAGAGTTACTTACTGATGTCTACATAGCTTTGTGTAGAAATATCTGCATGCACTAAAGCCAAGTAGTACCTAGGATTCGTTGATTTCAGAGGGAGAAGTAGATTTCTGAACTTGAGCACCTCTGTGCTGAGGAGGCAGAGGAGCCCCAGGTGTGTGGGAGAGCCCTGACCTGCAGAGGGATTTGTTGGGATGTGTGGGAGAGCCCCAACCTCGTGCCTTTGCCCTTTGGAGCCATGTTGTCCCAATGCAGCAGGGAGAGCACCCAAAGACCCTTCAGCACCTGCACAGGGGATGTGCACCACCAAACGGCCTCGAGGAACACCAGAGGGAGCTGGCAGCTTCCCAGCAGAGGGTCTCCCCCAGGCTGAGGCAGCTGAGCCAGGATCCCACCATACAGCATTTGGGGATATTTTCCACAGCTGGATTCTCTTTTTTTTTTTTTTTTTTTTTT
>VZRE01001254.1:91164-119034 GCA_013396775.1 Cephalopterus ornatus
TAGACCTTTATATATTCTCTTCACAGTCACAAATAATATCTTGAGTTCAGCATTCGTTCGGGTTTATGTGGCTTAGTGAAGATCTTTCATTTCTGAGATATTCAGCGAGGGGGGGATTTGCAGACAGAGAAGAGGAGAAGGGTTGGTTTTTTTTTTTTTTTTTGGAGGAGCTTTTTAATGTTTTTAGCTTTGGGCTATGAAGTGCTGGAAGTGCTGAAGAATTTTTTAGTTATTTTTATTTTTATCTGTGAGCCAGGCACTCATCCATGCTCTCTGCCCTGCCAAAAAGGTTTCAGCATTAATGTGACAGACCACCCTGCCCGTGGGTGAGGTGTGTAATTCTTTCTTGGAGCAGAGATCTCGAGCAGAGGCAGCTTGTTATGTCGAAGTGCATGTGGTTTTCTCACACGAGTTACTTGGCAGTCCAGGGAAAATATTAAACTCCACTTAACTTGGAAAGACCAGGAGGCCTTAAATGCATAGTAAAAAAATGTCTGCATTTCATTTCTTCTGCTCCATCTCTGTATTGGAAAGTCTTTGGCAATGGTGGAGAGAGACCTTCCCTCCCTCTGAAGTACATCCCCATGTTTGAGCATGCTCTGCCTGGCATTTCTGCAAGGATTTTTTCCTCTTCCACGGTTGCCTATTGAATTTATAAATAGAGATTAAAATGACTGGTATTAAGAAGGAGGTAAACCCCCAAATCCAACGTTTGGACCTGGGAATTACTGCAGTCTGTTGTCCAGTTTTGCACAGGCCTCTTGGGCCTTGCTTGTGCCACACAACTTCTATTTTTAACATTAGAAGTATGGATATTTTTCAGCATCAGTGTTAGTATTTGTTTTTATGAGAGGGTAATCTTTTAATTTAGTAACTTTTTCATTAAGGGCCATAAATTAGAGTTTTGAAAGTCTCTCACCTATTAAAACAAACAAACAGTTTTAGGACTTTAAAACATAATTGTTGGAAATCATTAGAAATTATTTCTTCTAAGGATGAAATCCCTTTGATCAAGTTTCCAATTGAAAATAATGGAATTTTTTCTTCTTTTGCGGATAGCCATTTAATGTTAAACAAATGCTGAACACTTTTTCTACTTTCTGCTTTTATAATAATATTGATATTAGAAGCTAGTTTTTAAAAAGTGTTCAATTTACAGGGTTCTCTTAGTCAGAATTGTGCCTCTGTGCTCTGAAGACTTGTGAGAAAGCAGGGGCTGTTGACATTCCCATTGTGCTCATCTGTGTGCTGCAGCCTGCTAAGGGAGGAGCTGGGATTTGCACCTGTGTACACGGATCCAGAGGGATGGGAATGGGGATGAGGATGGCCGTGGCTGTGTGAAAGGTGGGGGCAGCCTGCCAGGGAGGGGAGAGAAATTCTCTGCACTTGGGTGTGACAGAACATGAAAGCAGAGGAGGGTCCAGGGGAGCAGGGGTCAGGCAGGTCTGACCCTTCAGCACCCAGCAGCTTCCAAGGAGTCCACAATTCAAACCGAAATCATTACGGCAGCAATTCCAGCACATTCTTGGTTGTGCTGCATCGGGAGCCTCTTGTTCAGCAACTGTTTTTTGGGCTACCTCTGACCGTGTCCCTAGAAAACAGCCTTCACGTGGAACTCGAGATGTTTGGAACAAAATTGTGACTTGGTACATGGCAAACAAACAGAAATCCCTCTCTGAGTTACCGGCCATCAGTAACGGTTGTCAGTAACCGGGCTACCGAAAATTAAGTCCTTCAATTAGTTGTTTGTGTGTTACATTTGTTTAGAAGGTTTTCCTTTTGCCAGCCTGGCGTTGCAAGATTTCCCCCTGTCAGACCCACAACAGACCCAGAGAGGGCTCCCAGACCGGCTCCTGGGGCTCGGTGTTCCCTGCTGAGCCTCTGGAACACCCATGACCACAATGTATGGAAGAGAGAGCTTGTGACCGAAATGTTGTTGGATTCCAAAGAGCTGTAGAGGCAAACTTAGCAGGGAACTGAATTCTGAATCTCAAGGAGAATAATAGGAAAAACAGCTGCAGAATCTCCTAACACTTCGTGTACGAGCACTCATTTTAAAATGAAAAATTACCATTTCATCAAACTGACATCAAACTGGCTCGTCAAGCCCTGAAAATAAAATGTGTTTTTCCTTTATTTCTCATTCCTTTTTGTTTTTCATGATACAGTTCAATTTTCAGCTTTGCCTTGTAAAAAAAACCCAACCAACCACTCCTAGAATCTTTCTGAAAATGAAAGCCAACAATTCATGGGAATTCACAACTCCTGAAACTGAGGTTTTCAGCCATCAAACACTGGGACTTGCCATGGAATGGCTGTCGGTACCTAGCAGGTACCAGTGTGCAGTCTGACTGTGGGCTCTCTTCCTGCTCTGGATGAATCAACCCTACTTCATTTGAAGTGTTAAAAAGCAAACAGCTCCAAGATGCAGAATGAAGCCAAAACTACATAGCACAGGAGCTGAAATGAGTAAATAGTAAGTAATTCAGCTTTGATGTACCTAGATATGCCTCTAGGACTCTACAACTGCCTCTGAATTCCCTGTTTAATCTACTGTCTGTGTTTGAACTTATGCAACAGCCTAAATATTTGGGTGTTGTATTTTAACCATCCTGTTTTCACTGGGTTTTGGAATATATGCTTTTGTATGTAGTATTTCAGCATAAGGTGCAGTTTTGCTCTTGACATGTTGATTGGAAAATGGATTTGTAATCTGCCGTAGGAATAATGATGTGTCCACATGTGGATATCAAGTACCACTGGACTGCTGCATTGTAGGAGCTCGAAACTCTGGCGCTGCTGCGGAAATTGGAAGCATGTTTGGGAACAAGTTATTCCTCTCCCTTGGCCTGCTCAGGTTTTGCACCCAGTGCATGTTCCTGCCCCATCCTCATCTCTCTGGCGTTTTCTTGGTATAGTGCCCATGGAACAGTCCCCAGGACCATCAGCAGGATGCTCCCAGCTGGACATGTGCAGGATAGGAGGCTGGATCATGGTTCATGACCTATGCACCTGAATTCGCATCTTGGGCTAGCACTTAATTTCTGATCTCCCTGTGCTCAGCTTTGGAATACACTCGTGGAAAAATCCTTAATACAATACATCCCGTTGTAGGGAACTTTAGTAGGTCCTGTTTCAGAGTGATTTTATGCTTTTTAGAGGGGAGCAGGTCATTGGGTGTTGGAGATTTCTGGAGCAAAAAACTCATCTTGTACAGAAGCACAATTCAGGCAGTAGGGAGAGCGTTCCCCTGAGTGGATCCCCCATGGGCTGCTGGAGTGTCCTCACCTTGATGCAAACATGGGGAAATCAGTTCTGATCTGTTGCCATCAAAATGAATTCCTAAGGACTTGTTTGCTGCCTTCTCTCTGTTAATACTGATGGGATTTTTTACAAGCGTTTCCCAAAAATAGGGCGTTGTATAACACTGGGTGGTCTAATGCTGAAGCATGAGATTTTTAACTCTTCCTGGGTTTAATGAAGTTGAAAATGGTGCTATTTTCTTTAAAGCAACTTGACTTAGGTTTGGCCAAGGTACTGAATTTATTATGGTATATGCTGCTAAACAGTGCTCCAGAATTGCAGCCAACGGCCGTGTTTGCAGAGGTGGGGATTTTGTTGGAGCAAAATTTTATTAAATTTACAGAATAAATTTAATTAAAAGCCAGTAATTTCTAACATCTTATTTACAGTGAGCGTGCAGATTTCCAGCATTGATAGCTTTGCATATTTACTTGGCAATTTGTTCAAGTAATTTACTTTGTAATTATTTCATGATTACTTACACTTTGGTGCCATGCCACTCTCTGTTAAGTTAAAAATTTTGTTGTTGGCTTTGTGGCTCTCAGATCTTTGTACCACTTTGTGTATAATAGTTCTTCATACCATCTTCCAATCTTTGACTTTGTTCTAACTTTGACTTTGTTCTAACTTCCTTTGCTCTACTTTTGTGTCTTCCTGATCCATCTGTGTGTGGCCAGCCTAAGAGAAAAGATGCTTATTAAGATGTCCTTTCAGATTGGCCTATGGTCTATTTAGGTGAACAGTGTTTCTCTGTATTTTTTTACATAAAAATATTATTTCCTATGCCATAGGTACTTTCCAACCACATATAAAGAGCAGGGGTTTTCCCCCGAGCGTTCTAGTCTCTCTCTAGGATTAACAGAAGGAGAAAAGATGTTCCCTTGAGTGATCAAGGTGCCCATTATGTCACTTGTTCCCTGTGAGAAATACTCTTCTTCATCCCATGATGATAAATTCCCCTCATTAATTCCACATGGATTTTTAAGTTCATTTCTGGGCTTCCTTATAGAGTAGCAGCTTCTGACTTAAACCCCAGTTGATAGTGGATTAGGCTGTGCCTGAAGACAGGAGCAGTGGCGAGTCTTGCACGTGCACTCTTAGGGGGAAATGAAGCCTGGATGAAAAGTGAAGTAAGGCCAGATGGAAGTGCTGTTAAATATCCCTGGTAGCCCAAGTCTTAAAAGCTCTGTTTTCTTTGTAAAGCTTTCCTGCTATTCACTCAGCTTGGGAAGTGTATCCACAGTGTTCTTCAGTGCAGCCCCACATAACAGATGATGTGTTTGCAGGCAGAGCCCGGCGTGGCTCGTGGAGTTGTGTTCTGCTCCTCGGCAGTGACATGTTTGTATGGGATTTTGATGAAGCCATGTCTTCCTGTGTTAGACAAATGTGAGTGTCATTTGGGCAACCCTGGGCCTCCTCAGTGCTGCTTACCTCAGATGGCATTCCTGCTCCAGACCTGGGCTGGACTGTGTTTATCTCTCAGCTCACAGGGTGTCTTTTACTACTGTGTCTGCTGCTTGTCTTGAAAAGAAAGCTTGAAGTGGTGTTGCTTGGTTTTCCTTTGGCTCCCACTTCAGTCTCAGCCTTGTTATTCTTAGACATACTTCAGAAAACTGCTAGAAGACTTGTACAAATCTGCAGTGGTCTGTGGGCTTATCTCGGATGTGTGCTTTAGTTTAAAGTATGTGAGATCTCTTCTTGCCCGTTCTCCGCTAGATTTAAAAGTTATACCTTGAAAAGTGACTGCTGGTAATAGCAATTTATAACAGCCCATGTCCTGGAGCATAATTTATGATGAAAAAAGCAGAGGATTTAGCAAGTTTAAAGCCTCCCTGTCTGTTGCTCTGTTTTAGGCATTGTGGGATAATCTGGCATATGCTTAGTTAGTCACTGCTTCAAACGGAGCAGTATTTTCGCTTTGGTACCTAATGTCTTTTGCAGACAGCAGAGATAATGTTGCCCTCTGAGGTGGGGTGTGTTCATACATTTGCCAAGGCTGCAGAAGAGGAGACAGATACCTGGTGGTCATTTATTTTAAGGCAGATGACTGTTTGGCTGGTTTTGCTTGGGACCATGGACAGGAACCAGATTAAGAGATGTCTCCTGTCCAGCTTTTTGGTCGCTGTGAGGTGACGGGGGGTGGATGTGAAGTCTGGGGCTCACTCACTACACCACAGTGAGCCGTGCTCTCTTCTGCTCTCATAAAACCATGTCTGGGATGGGTGTGATGCACAGCCTGGGTCCTGCCTGGTGCCCTTGGGAGCCTGGCTTTTTGCTGTCCTGCTGCTTTTTGTCCCTGCACCGAGAGGAGCCTGAAGGTCAGGTACTGGCACGGCCCTGTGTGGCTGCAGCTGTCCCTCCTGCCTGGTGTATTCCTTGATCCTTAGGCGTACTCCGTGTCTCTCTCCCTAATAATGCGAGGTTTTGCTTTGCCAGCATCTTTGCAGAGGTTGAGGGTCAGCCCTGTGGGGTTGCCGACTGTGGACAGGTTTTGCAGGGATGGTTCCTTGAATACAATCTGGGAGGAGAGCAAATGTGCTTACATCTCCTTAGTGATCGCTGCTGCAGAGGACTGACCTCTCCATCAGCCCAGTTTACACTATTGATATCTCTTTCTATAGGTTATTGCTTTCCTTTGATTATCTTTATAATACATTAAACACAGAGTTTCTGTTGCAGTGATTTATGCTGAGATAAATTGCTGGTTGATACGCAGGGATTTAGTGTCTCAGTTTATGAGTCTGCTTATTCCCTGTGCATTAAATTACTGCTTCCTCTGACTGGAAGCAGCTGAAATTCAGTGTGTTTTATTATTTCTTGCACCATTTTGACAAACTTTCCAATGTGGTTCAAAGACTGAGGCTGTTACTTAAATAATACAGATGTGTTTGTTCATCTTTACATATAATAGTCCTGGTTTCTTTCATGTTCACGACCAGCTTTGCCTCAGATTAAAATATTTCGTTTTCCAGACACAGGGAGACTGAAAGGATGAGGGTTTCTGCGCTTTGCAAGGTCATGGGATACAGTGAGCCAGCAGGAACAGAAGCCTTGCCAGGGCTCACAGAGCAGCACCCGCTACCAAAATCCCCAGGGTTTAAGAAATTCTGGAAAGCAGTTGGATTTTCCTCCGTGCCTGTGCTTGCTCATGCACCCAGCAGCTTGACAGTGAGAGAACCAGGAGTTCAATAAATAGTGTATCTAGAAAAATTGTGGATACATTTTCTCCCACCTCCCCCGCTTCTGAGGTGGAGAAATCCTTTTATCCAGTTTTGATAGTTTTGGTAACAGAGCTAGGATTGAGCTGAGATCTGGATTCTAAAGATACTCTGATACGCTGGATGCTTCCAAATGACTCCTAAATCTGTGAATTAAGTCTGTTTTGTTTATTAAGATTGTCAGTGTGTTTAGTTTTTGCTCATCTAGTATAAGCATTTTAGCATCTGCACCTCTGTATAATAATTTCAAGATTTTTCCTCTTCCCCTCATTTTGCTGAACTTCTTGATAGCTTGATTTATTATATTCCTAATCTTATTTCAAAATTCATGTGGCATGTAACTTCCTTGGAAAGCTAAATGTCAGGTAAATGGCATTGCTGTGTTAATTTAAATTTAATCAATAGATAATGTGCTGCAGCAGGAACACAGAACTGCTCAGCAAGTCTCTGGCTGGAGGTGTGAATTTTCTTACAGAATTTTGGGGTGCTGTGTATCAAATGGATGCTTAATATTTGGCTGGGAGGTGCTGTCACTTGAAATCTCTGTAGTCTGATTCATTTTCAGTTAAACTTAATTTAGTTTGAGTGCATGTACTTTGCTTTATTATCTTCTTGAAGTGTTCTGTGTTCTGTGTTTTGGGGTTTTTTTGCCATGACTATTGTCAGTGTTATAAATAAAGCTCCCTTTGAGTAGAACCCAGCTTGTAATTGGATTTGGGGAAAGGAATATCGTGCATGTTAACTTTGCTAACAGCTGTGAGAATGACTTTTGTACTCAGGAGCGTGAAATGCTCAAAAACCAAAGGACAGAGCAGTTATTTAATTTGGTCCGAGGGTATAAAATTAGGCAGTACCATAGTTTTTATTTGAGAATAGCTGTTGGCCTTTACAGAGAATACAGGACCTGATACATGGCAGCACGTAGCTCACTGGTGGCTGCCAGAGGAGATGCATGTAGTCTGGGATTTCGGTCTGCTTCTGTAATATTATATTACTTTTTGCCTATTTTTGATGTATCTACTGATTACTTTTTAATGGCAATTGGGAAATGGATAAGGGTATGGTGGGATAACTGTGAGTGTTTGCACATCTATGGCTCTAAGTGCCAGTCTGGGAAAAAGTGAGAGTGGAGTAACATATTTCCACTGATAAAGTAAAGAAATAAGAAACAGCAGTGTGCATAAAATAATACAGGAAGAATGCAAAAAAAAAAAAAGTTACTTTAGTACAGCTTAAGAGGCCTGATATCAATGGGCCTGGATAAAGCACTCTCTGACCTTATGAGACTTGCCAGAAGCACGTGGAGATTTTATGTTCCCTGACACATGATGGGACACAGCAAAGGGGGTGGCTTAAGGCATGACCCAACTGTTCCTGAGTGCAGCAACTAGAGTAGCAAGTAGCAAATCCTGCAAGTAGCAAAGTGAATTAACCAAAAGGAAGCTCTCCTGTCTGAGATTTTGCTGCATAATGAGCATGTTATGGGAACACTGTCAGTGAAAGCATCTCTTTGGGTTACTTTCATCTCCGTGAGTTGATTCTGCATGTGGGAAGGAAGTATGGCCAAGATAATCTCTGAAGTTTTCTATTTAAAGGTGTAGATGGAGATTAAATGAAGCAAATTAGCTGGTGAACTCGAGAATCACAAGCTCACAGAGCTGGTATTTCTTCATTTTAAAGGTTAAAAGAAAAGCAGAAAAGCTGCAGCAGAGGTCTTGAGGTTTAATTGGATGAGTAACTGTATAAAACACTTGGACCTGGACAGAGCCACTGTGAGAGGAGCAGGCTCAGTGAAGATACTGGACATTCTGGAAGGTTTGCTATTGAAGTTGTAGGTGTTTTTGTACTGAAGAGTGCTAATAAGAAAGGCAAAATAACAAAGCATGGAAACATGGTAGTTAAATGCATTCTAAGAGAATCTGTTAAGCTTCTTAGAAGTATTTTTCCTTCTGCTTGTTTGGCCATAAATTTGACACAGTTTTATATTTCTTACCAGAAAACTGTCTGTTAGTGTAAAGAGAAGCAGATTCCTTATTTGCTGGCCACCAACAGCATCCCTTGTAGCACAAGGCTCAGACCTGGCACAGATTTCCACCCTGAGTCATGTATTTAGTAAACATTTAATTCAATTTGGGTATTCACCTGGGGAGGAGATTAAATGAGAGAGGTCAAGCAGCTGCTGAGTGTTGAGTAATTCTATACTTTGGACATGTTGAGATTTTAATAAACATCAAGGTAAATGGTTTGAAATTGGAGCTGGGAGTTGAGACTCCAGAAAGAAAGGCCTCATCTTTCAGTTTTAATTATGAAACCAAAGAGACCTCTATCCTCGAGTCCTCAAGCTCTAGGAAGGGATAATGAGCTCTGTTCAGCCTTGATTCTGTATGTGAGAATATCCTTCAGCTACAGATTAAAAAGACAAATATCTAAAAATGTTTTAAAAATTGTTTTGAAGGCTACTGACCTACGTCTGTAAAGAGCCTGCAGTGTGGTACATGTTCAGGATTTATAGACTGCCTGTGTTACCAAGTCAAAAGAAAAGAGCAAACAAGACTTGAGTGCTGTGCCTGTGATATCCTTAAGCCTGATTATGTGTGTGTTATATTTCTAAAGTCAGCCTTTTATTTAAGTTCACATTCATAAATACTGATCTGGATCAAGATTTCCATATTCATTATTGTATCATTCATTGAAGAACATGGTTTGGCTTTCTGGTGTCAGTTCAGGGTGCCGCTGCAAAGGTCATTGTCAACCTGTTGCTGCCCAGGTGTGACAATTTGTTTGCTGTGACAGGGAGGTGGAACCCCTGGACGTGTGTGGTGCAGAAGCTGTTTGTCTGCAGTTGCAGAACACACCCTCAGAAGTGAGGGTGCAATCCATCATCCACTTAGCTTGTGAAGCAAGACTTTGTTGCCCTCAGTTTTGGAGTTTTTAAACGAGTTTCCCTCCCCTCTCCCACATTTCCCTTATCCTGGGAAGGAACTGTAATCACCCACTGAGCCCTCCATTTTTGGTCCTCCACATCTGCCCTTTAAATTCTCTCTTGTTTTGTTTCCTGATGAAAATGTCTCCTAAGATGGTAAAACTCTTCCTATCACACTGACCTGTGAGGGTTTTGTTCCCTTAGAAGTCCCTCAAATGTCTTCCTTGAGTCTTCCAGCATTTGGTCTGTCCTGTTTTTCACTTGTGCTACAGTAGTCCTTTGCCATCTGAATATCATCCTCTCTCTTTTTATCTTTAGCTGCTTGGAGTTCCTGGTGTATAATTTGCAGTTTTTAAGCTACAGTGACGATGGATAACTTTGCACCTCAGTTCCACGAGATCAGAATGGTGCTGTAATAAAAACTGATAGAAAAATAATTTATTTTCATTTTCTCCCACATAATGAGATTTATGTGTGCCTTCCCAGGTGTAACATATACGCTGTGTGACCTTCTGCTGGAAACTGAGTCTCCTCTGGTTCACAGTTTAACCTTGAATGTATGTTTTATTCAGTTCTAGGATATTTAGGATAACTCATCTCACCATGGAAAAAAAATTTTGCGTATGAAGTTCCCCTGCTCTGCATTTCTTCTGCTTGTAGATTCACTGTGTAGGTGATGTGCAAGTAAGAAAAATCTTGGAGATTTGTCCTTACTTCATGTTACATACAAAAAATATAGGCAGAAAAGGTGTTAGCTTGGTAAAATCTTCATGTATTTTGGTTTGTTAATAAAACTATTATGGCATTTCAAGACTAGCTGTTTCAAAGAATAAAACATTCAAAACACACTTACCTAAACTTACAAAATCTTTTTCAAGTGCTGACTTTGAAAGATAATTGAGGTTAATACTTCAAAGTATGCAGTAATCAGCCAGGGATTTGAACTTTTATTTTGTTTTGCCGAATTGACCCTGTTAAAATCCTGCTGTCGGGGGTGATTTGTGTGGCTGAGGCTTTATTGAGCAAACAGAGCTGGGAACACTGTCCAGCTGGTCAGAGCAGAGCTGTTCTGGCCCAGCAAGCCCGGAGCCCTGTGGTTGGCGTGTCGGGTGGGGCACACGAGCTCTGGCTTTACCTGCAGCTCTGCTGCCATCCACGAACACGATACTGAAGATATTCCCCCCCACACACAAATAGTAGCTGCAAGTTTCATTGGTTTAGTTTGGTTTGGTTATTAATTTCCATCCATCTACTTTTTCCCCCACCGCCACAAATATTTGCATCCCAGTTTTAAGAACAAGTATTTTTATTTATTTATTTATTTTATCTTCACAAAGTCTTCTAGAAAGAGGTTTCGTGCTGCTATGTGTTATATCAAAAGATAAATCTTTTTGGTTTCAGATGCACTGGTGATTTTATTTGATGTTCTTTAATTCTCCACGTGTGAGAAGTGGTAAAAATAATTCTTGTTTTCTGCTTAACATTACATACAATCTCAATGTATCCACTCTCTAACTCTTTTCCAAGTTGGAAGTCCACCCCTGTCTCTGTCCTTGTGCAGAGAACATTCCATGTTTCTGAGCTTTCTTCATAGAATCATGGAATGTGTTGAGTTGGAAGGGGACCAATCATCGAGTCCAACTCCTGCCCCTGCACAGGACACCCCAAGAGTAACGTCATGTGCCTGAGAAGGTTGCCATTATCTTGTTTTCTTATCTTGGTTTTGAAGGCATTTCTCAACTTTGATTAACTGATAACTACCCCTTCCACTTCGTCCATAGTCATCTCATATGAGGAGGTTTCCTGCTGCCCTGGGCAATTAACTTATTTTTACAACACTGAAAAAACATGAGTAACCTGCAAACCTTGTCTCATCCACTCTCTTCATATCATGGGCGCGTTGACCAGCCCTGGTGCCTCTGGAGCCATCCTGTGAGCTCCCCATCAGTGTGAAACTGCCCATTTGTTCCCAGCTCCTGTGTCTTGATTTTTAATATTATTAATGCATACAGAGACCCTTTCCTTTCATCCTGTGACTGCTTAGCCTTTGTAAGAGTCTTTGGTGAAGGACTTGGCAGAAAGCTTTCCAGAAATTAAAACATGGTGTGACAACAAGGTCACCCTGAAGAACAGACTTGTTGGCTACTTCAAATAAGTTGGTTTCTTTTTTTAATTGGAGGTAAGACTGAATTCAATAGAAGCCATGCTAGCAGGTTTTCAGTGTACTCGGTCTATTAATCCTGATTCAAATTAATCCCAATTCAATACCAAGATTTCAGGAGCCTATTTCCTTTTCTCGTCTAAACTGCTTCTGAACATTGTCTTTGCCTCTGTCACCTTCCGTTTGTTTCCAGCTGAAGTCAGTCGTGCTCTGTAGTTGCCAGTGCAGAGATGTTATGCTGGTTTTAAAGAGCTAAAAGCAGCTGGGTAGAGTAACATGTGAAGCTTGTCTTGAGCTAGCACAAAAAAAAAAAAGGCCAAGACACTTGTGACTCTGTGTCAGAACTACTCTTTGAATGATGCCTATTCCAGGTGATATCTCTGTGAATTTTAACAGTGTTGTAAAGCCTCTTCCCCTGCCTCTCTCATTTCTGACAGTTCCTCTGGCTCCCACCCATTTTAAGGGAAAGCTGCGGAGTGGGAACTTACTGAGCTCAGTGTAATTATTTACACTCAGCTTTTCTCCCGTGGCCTTAAGTCTCAGGGGCATATCTGTTGCATCTTTATCCCCTTGTCGCCCTTAATTCTCCATGGCAGTTTTCTTGCTTTTGAAATCCGTGAAAATAAATATAATAGTACTTTTCATACCTCTAGGAAGTTGTTTCTCAGAATCTGCCTTGGCTTGTCTCATTAGTTTTTATTTATTATTGGAAAGCTGGTATTTCTCTTCTCTGCGATCCTTACATGTCTTTAATCAGTCCTTATGCTACTTGAAACATCTATTTTTAATAATTTATGGTATCTAAACCTTTATATAATCTAAAATTACTTCCCATCACAAACTGTAACTGATTTACATTAGGATAATTTCTACTGCCAGTGTGCATATGAACATGTTTTTTTGATTTTGGTGTGGTTGCTTGTGGTAATTTTGCTCTTCTTAAATTAACGATTAACTGGTACTTGCCTCCAGTCTCCTCTGCTGCTTGTTCATTTTGACTCTACATTAAATTAGGATGCTGCAAAATTACTACCTGGAGTGTCCTTTGGTCAAAGAAATTGCTTCAGTGGCTGGAAATTTCGGGACCTATTAATTTAAGATGCTTAACACTTAGAGTCAATTGAAGGGTGTATGATTATCTATTTAGATAATTTCACGAGCATATCTTTGTTATTTCTCTAAACAGAATTATCTTAATACCCCTGTGCAATCTAGCAGTGTACATAAAATAACACTTACATGGCTCTATCAGTGTAGCACATACAGATCTGAGGATCACATGCTCGTGGGTGACTAGGCCACGTTGCCTGTGAGTTGCAAAGCTTCTGGAAAACAGGGCTGTCAGGATCAGCTTTGTGCTCTTCTGCTTCTCGATACCAAGAGAAAATAACAGAAAGCGTGTTTTAATCAGGTGCTGCTGCTTGGTTCAGTGCATCCTGCAGATACTTTGAGTTTAAAAATTACCTGTAGAAAGGAATTTTCAGCTTTCTTTACCTTTCTCTTGTGTGGCTGATGTCGATTTAATGAATCTCTTCGCTAAAAGAATATGTTACAGCTCTTCATTTAAAAGTTACCTGTTGCTGCCTTGGCTTCCAGCTCTTCTCATTCTCGTGTTAGGTTATTACCTGCTGACCTTTGCTGAGGTCAGATTACTCTGAGCTTTATAGCTCCTATCCTGGAGGTTATGTTTGTGTAATACACAGATAGAATTTAATTGCTGTGTCAACATTTATTTTCAGCTGTGCACAAAGTGGTCATTCGCCTATCAAATATCTGAAGTCAGCAGCTGAGTTCCATAAGCAGAGCAGTTACAGTTTGCCTTTTTGCTTACTGAGCTCAGTGTGTTCTTCCATCTGATGCTCAAACCAGCTTCAAGCAACATTTAAAAATAGAAGGTTGTGCCTTTTTGTATGTTCGTGTTTGTTTTGACCAGTAACTGAAGCCCTGACAACGGGAGAGGTCAGGGAGCAATAGGAATTTCCCTTGGAGCTCAGGTGGAGGACTGGCTGTAATGGGACATGAAGCTGCTGTGTTGTTTGTCCAGGAGCCACCTCCTGCACAGGCCACGTGAGATGCCCTTAACACACATCTCTGTATTTTCATCATAGAGGGGAAAAGGTGTTTGCTGCTTCCTACAGGATTACACATATCCCTGTGTGGTCCCCTGGTGTGCATATGGCAAATATCTGCTGTGATTGCTGAAACAGTTCCATCAAGATTATTAATTGCATCATTAGAATGTATAAATAAAACTTGTCATGTGACTTTGATTCTCTTGCTGAAATTTTAACATATGATGATGTGCTCTGGTAGCATGCTGTAGTAAAAGCAATAATTGAACCGTCAGACCACAGTTTCCTACTAACATATATTCCTTATAATTATATTTTTCCATGGCTTAAGAGAAAATTCACGAGGGGGTGGTCTGAGTCTTTGCAGGGCTTGCTGCTTCATGAATCAGTGTCAGCATTTTAACTTAGGGACTCTTCAGCCCAGTGAGCTTATTGTGTCTTAGCGGGTGTCCACGGTGCAGAAAAAGGTGATGGACCAAAAAAAGTAGCCCAACAAGTTACGCTTTTTCCAGAAACATCAAGGAATATTCTAGGGATCTTACAGCTTTGAGGTTTCTTTGTGTTTCTGGTTCACTCAGCAGCCTTGCACAGTAGAACACAGAGCTTTGTGTAGCATCCACAGATTTTAAGTTTCCTAAAGTATAAATGTACCCAGTTTCAAGCCCATGTGAGCAAGAAGGTATCAAACAGAGACAAGAACTCGTTTACTCTTGGCCTGCATAAGGGGTAGGACTGGAACCGCTGCCTTCTTCAAAATGAGTCTGCCAGGGGAGGCAGAACTGTGATGCCAGTGGAATAAATTAGGAAAGTAGCTTGTGTGTCAGGGAAGAGAAAGGAAAGAGCGGAGTTTGTCCTTCCCAGGAAGGAAAGGCTCTATATGGTCTCGATCAGAGGAGAGGTCATGGCACTGCTGAAGCGTCCGGTAACCCTCACTAGGTTGGTATAAATGAGGAGACAAGGGACACCGGGCAGTAGAACCAAACCAGAAACCTCAAGACAAAGCAACAAACAATTAAAAAAACCCCCTAGAATAGAGGGGGAGGAAGGGAAGGAAAAACACAAAAACAAAAAAGGAAAAAAATGGACAAAAATAATATAACCTGTAAAAAACCCACAAGAAACAGTGCAGACCGTTTTTTAAATTGCAACACAAATATCTAATGGTGAGTATTGGACCCTATTCTTGTCAATGAGAATATTTCATTGTCTAGTCAGTAATTAAGAACACCTTCACTGCAGTTCAGTGTGCAGCCTCCTAGAGCGCCAGTAGTAAATAATTAATACTAAAGAAGTGTTATTTCTCTAGGTGGTGAGTGTTTGTTTTCTGCTTCTTCCACTTATGGGAGTAGGTGGGCTGTTTTCATCTCACATCAGCTGTACAGATGAGCATTCTTTTGTATTAAAATCAGTTTAGATTTTTTTCAGTATGTAAAAACACATTGAGTGAGATTGGGCGAAGGAAATGCTCAGTGGAAATGGAAATCATGAGAGAAATCAATGTACATTCTTACCAAAGACAGCCCTCACTTTAGTTGATGCAAAATCATTAAAATATCTGTGTTTTATGTTATGTGTTTTATGCTGTTTCTTTTCTAGATGATTCAGCATTTAATACTTAAATCTGAAAAGACTTTTTATTTATTCTCCTTTGTCAAATTGCCAGAAAAAAAATCTATGGTGAATGAAGTCTCCTTTTCTGTGGCTTTGTATTTATTAAATATTTAGGTTAAAGCCCTTTGTTTTGGCTATTTGCACCTGCGCCTGCAGGGAAATACTTTTCTAAATATCCTGTTAGACCTTCTTGCCACAGCCAGATGAGCCTCGATGCTTTAATGGATACACCTATAGAACACACACAGGCAATGATGGTTACTTCATGAGCAATGCACTTTTTTACTTATGTGGTTTTCGAGTTGTCTTAAAGCATTCCTGCTGAGGGGAAAAAGATGATTATTTTCAGATTTTTTTAATGCAGAAGTTCTGGCAAATAAATTAACCTTTCAGTCTTAAATGAGGATATGCACTGTGAAGTGTCTAGAAGGGAGTACGACTCCTGCCTTAAATGAATTCAGAGCGGGATGTCTGAAATGGCAGTAATGACAAGCAACAGCTTCACTCTTAGACCATTAAACCATTTAAATGCCAGAATATTCCCCCAGAGTTAATGGGCAGGTTGTGATTTATGGAGCTGCTTTTGTGCACAGTGCTGCTCTGGCTCACAAGCTGTAGAGCACCCTTGGGCCAGCGCCGTGTTTGGGCTGTTCGGCCCCAGCCCCAGGGTCTGGAAAATTTTGTCTGTCCAGCCTCAGGGTCTGGGAAACCCCCCCACAACCCATGGCCCGTCCTTGCTCAGCATTCACAGCCCTTGGAGGCAGCTGAGCTGTCCACAGCAGGGTCTCGAGAGGATTTCATCAGCTGCTTTGCTCTCCTTTCTTAATTTTTGAGAATTTAAGTATTGCACCATGTGCTGTGCCCTTTAATTTTTCTGTATAATTGTTTTCTCCCTCCTTTGACCTTCTGCAGCACATCTGAGCCAGCTGGGCTGTGAGGGCAGCGCTGCCAGCAGCCTCTGGGCAAGGTTTCAGTGCTGTGCCATTGCAGTAGCCCACGGTCACATCTCCACCCAGGTAACAGTGGGGGATGACAACCCTCTGGTAGCCTCTTTATACACTTCTAGACAAGGCAGTTTTACAGACCTGTTTTCCTTTTTATGAGGTGCAAAGACTGAAAGTTTATAGATGATGGCAGGTTAGTTTTGGGCCGTCCTGAAAATGCTGTATAGGGGCCTCTGTGAATCTGATTGTTTGTACAGTGTTAGTTTTTTCAGTAATCAGATGCAAACACTTTGAAAGAAGAGAATCTTTTTTCACTGGTTGGTAATTTCTTTGACAACACTTCTCATGATGAAGACCTACTGCTGCTCAGCTGTCCTAGCTAGAGATGGTCATTATTAAATTTGAAACCACAGTCTCATGAACAAAAATAAAAGATTTGACTATGAAAGTAGAGGGAGAAAAGTGGTTTATATTTCCTTTTTTCCTTCTTTTCCTGCTTCCGATAGGTCCTTTGCCATATTAAAGAGATCAGTGACTCACTGAGCATATGGCAACAAATCTGTGGAGCTGCTAATCGCTGTTGAAGCAGAGGCAATGTCCAAAAGTTAGGTTCAATGATTTATGAGGAAGAGTGTTGCTTTCTTCCTTTCTCCAGATACTCACATCAAACTCTGTCTGTACAAGAGTGCTTTCTTTCCTTTTGAACGTTTTGAGCCTGTCTTGTCCCAGTGCTGGAGCAATACGTGTAACACGAATCGACTCTGGCAGCACATGCTTTTCTTAGAGCTCAGTGATATGCTCGTGGTTCACACAGTTGTTGCAGTGGAAATGTGTTATCCCTCACCCACAGCAGGCAAAGGTCAGGAATCGGTTTGAGCCATTCTTCCACCTGCTCCCCTGTGGGTCCCAGCCTTTTTTCCATCCCGTTTCTGAGCAGGTTGCTCAGTTTGGTGGTGGGAAAGGGCAGCAGTCTCTCCTCCTCAGATGAAAGAGAAATGAGAATCTGTTGTGTGATTTGCTTTTGGAGTCAGCCAACCAAACTGGTCTTGACCAACGCAGGCAAGCAGTGACTCTGCTCTAGATCCCCCTTCTCACAGCAGTGAGTGGGTGTTGCTCCATAGCTCCATTACAGTATCTCAGCTGAAGCCGAGGTGTCTTCCAGCTGCCAAGTTGGTTTTTCATGGCAGGATATCTGTCCCAGCATCTCCTGTGCGGCCTGTTCAGGTCTTCAGCTGGAAAATGATTTTTATGTGAAAAAATGTTTGTTTCTGGAGTATGGTTTTTAGGATAATAACAGTAGAACACTGGAGGAAGTATTTGAATTTAAGTATTACTAGCAATATGTGGTCCCTCTGAATTGATGTTCTCTGAGGGGTTTTTTTTTCTCTTTTATTATTACTTATTGCAGCTTTTTAATGGTAAGCCAGAAGTGCTAGGCTGCAAGACATGGCTTGTGCTCTGATAATCACATTAATGAGCCATTAGAACTACAGAATCCTTTGTTAACATCACAGGTTTGTGTGTGGTTGAAACAGTCTTGTAGTCACAAGGCTGTAATTATGTCCAGGTAAAAATAGAGAAGGCATCTGTGATCCTGGGCAGAGCCCCTAATGTGGCAACTCCCACAATACAGGCAAGATGTCATCATGTTATCACAGCCCCATACCCATGATTTCAGACAGCATCTCCCTTAGCTTGCCAGGAATGCAGGAGGAGACAAGTCATCTTCCAGTTTTGGCCCCAGAAGGACGGAAGGAAGAGCAAAACCCAATCAGGTGCTTATGAGTGCTGAGGGACAGTCCCAAATCCACGCTGGTGCCAGTGCTGGCTCTGGCACAGGTGTTGGCTCCACGAGCTTTAGACAACTCTCTGCACTAGAACAGAAGAGAGTAGCTATTGCTAAAACCATCTGGTGATATTAATTCTAATCTCACTGAAGCAGCTTTCATAAAATTCTCGTTACTAGAATCCAATCATTACTTATGAATAAAGCTTTCATTTGGAAGATGACGCCTTAAAGCTCTAATGGATGTAAGAAGCTTGAAAACCTGAATGCTTGCATGTGCCAAGGTTGAAAACAAAAAAATGGGGAATAAGGTGGTATAAAAGAAATAATGAGATTTTTCCAAGGCTGAAAAATTATTTGGTTAATGAGATGGTATAAAGTCAGTAATAAGACTTTTTCTTAGAGGTCTAACTAATAATTTTTCAGTTCTGTGTTTGAAACTGTTGAACTATGTCTGTTATTATCTTTGATAAACAATACATAAAGCCAAGTCCCCATTTGTGGGACTTTGGAGATTCCTGGACCATAACTGGTTCCAAGATTGGATTGGAAGAGTATCTGGGAGAAACATTTTGCTAAGCATGAATGTGCAATTACCAGAACATTAAATGTAATTTTAATGCATTATTGGAATTTGTTTTGAACTTTATTTCTGTGTATGTATTCTGAATGTGCACCATTCAGAAAACTATCTAAAATATTGATTTCTTGGCTTGCTATACTAATTTTGGTTTTATTTTTCGTGTATGGGATAAAGAGTAAAAGTGACTTAATCCTCAAAGGCTGCAAGGAATGTTGGATCTGGCACTGAGAAAGAAAATAGTTGGTTTGCATTGGGAATGGTACAGAAACCAAATATTCCTGATGCTTCCTAAAAGAAGAAAGCTGAGCAGCTGATGCTGAGAACTTGCAACTTTCAAGCTTTTATCACAAATAATTCATTAAAAACGCTTACGTATTTTGTCAGCCATTTTTCCAGTAGCTTTGTGCTGTTACTGGAATAACACAGCACCAGCACAGTTCACTTTTACAGAGAGAAAACACAATTTGGCAGGTGTCATGAGTATATGAGTGAGTGTAACAACACCAACATGTTTGTGTATAAACCTACAATGCCACTTTATGTTCTGGATTGACAGATTTTTAAAGTCCCTCTGTGGAGACGAGCTTTAAAGTTGGGATTGGGGAAATTTGCTATACTTCCATTTAACTTGCTATAAAGTAGATATTCCTTTACAGAGCTCCTTCAGACAAACATCACAGGTCGTGTGAATTAAGTTTTATATGAAATTGGATTGGTTTTCTCCCAAGTTTTCATACAGTTGTGATAGGATTTGGTTTGGCTTAAACATATGTTTGACATTTGTGGTAAATCTAATTGATGGTTACTGTTTTTATGGTAGATATCCCAGCATATTTTAGACCAAAATGTAAAGCTGGTTTGTATACATACTTTCTGATCTCGCTTTAGTTCTCCTACAGCATTATATGGATTATGATTAGGGCACTTCCTGAAAGTGGAATGCTCCAAGGTTGTATAGAAAGAGATCGGTCCCTGCTGTTCTTGCATTATTGCTCAAGTTTCTGCACCAGTGACTGTGTAAAGTATTAAATCTTTTTATCCCATAGTTTTATATGATGTTCTTATTTCTACTAGAAAAGTAATGAAAATCTCTCTTAAATGTCTGAAAGCAAATATTAATGTTATGCTGGCTAAGTATTCCTGTGCTATAACTGGGATAATCTAAAAATAAAAGCTAGTAATACCACTGGGAAAAACCACAAGTGTTGAGGCTTCACGTATTTTGAAGAATGCAAGTTTTGGGGTTTTTCCTCAGTTGTGTCAGTTACTAAGTAAAAAAGGGTATTTTTCTATAGGCATGGCCTCAATGAAAGGTCATTATGGGCCATAATTTGAGCTGTTACTGGTGACAATTACAAGTGTCAATACCAAGGCTAGCTCCAAGTGGCAAGATACAGCTATATTGTGTGAGAGAAATAAACAAATTTAAAAAACAGAATTTTTCAGTGCAAGAAGGAGTCAGCCCTTATGATGTTTGTAATGCAGCAAACATCATAAAGCAAGGAGTTAAAAGCAAGGAGTTAAATTCTGTTAAAGCAAGGAGTGGTTACAGTCTGCTCTGGCTTTTTGACTGAGAAATCTCCCAGTGGAAGCAGCCTTCCAGGGAGATGGCAGGGCAGTGGCTGGCAAGGGATTGGCTATTTACTGGGTGCAGACTCGACCCTAGTTCATTCCTGGAATATTAAACTTTTCATATGCACTCCTGTTGTATCTGGCAAGAGGCCTCAGGGGGTCCCCTGTTGGTGCTGCTCGACTCCGGCATTTCGTCGTTCCTGCGCTTAATTTGACCGAGCATTCCCAGGCTCAGAGCCAGGCCCAGCGATTTTCTCAGCAGCAAAACATGAGCCTGGGTAAAGAGGTCCAGGCAGCTTTTCAGTTGCTTGCTTTTTTTCCCTCTAGTCACTATATGTTACTGTGCAAATCAGTGTGCTCTGGACACCCAGCAGTGTTCTAAGTCCCCACGGAATGGAAATCAAACAAATGCTCCTTCTTAACATTTCCTAAATCTTTGCAAGTGGCACAAAGATTACACCTTTGCTTTGGAATGATGAAATGGTTTCAAGATGATCTGCGGAAAACACTGGATTATGATTTGGGTGCTTAATAATTTCTGTAGAAAAACTTTGGGTATTATTATTTTTCCATGTTCTTGGCCTAAAAGGCGGGTAAGGTTTCAGGCACTTCCTCTGATGAAATTGATACAATTCAGGGAAATAAATTGCAAAAGGAAGGGGGAACGGACACTAAATGGCACACATGGTTCTCATGTACCTCGTGGCCCGGGCCATTTGGCAGTTCTGCGTTTTCCTGTGCTTCAGAGTGCTAAGCTTTTTGTACATATTAGTTTATAAGATGTGTTGCTGATTGATTTGCACCTGAATCACTGTCTGCAAAGGTGTGAACAGAGAAATGGTGGTGTCACCTCCACTGCATGTGTGGCTTGGGAAAAAATGACTTGCAGGGAAGGGAGAATCACACCAGGTTGGTTTATATAGGAGAAGAAAGGCTTCCAAAGCTCACAGTCCTCCATTCACAGCAGAAAAATATTTGTGTCGTCATTTTACTTTTCAGCTGATTCTGGGCAGTGAAACTCAAGTATTATAAGTGTTGTTTTGGAAGTAGAATAATTTGGCAATCCTGGGTACCAAAACCTGCAGGAAGACGTCATTTAAATCATATTGTCAGTCAAAATCCAGCCAGCTGGATTGGGTTGACTGAGGTCAACTTCTCTGTGTAAAAAGGAAGTTCTTTTTTTAAAAAATATATGGTGAAATATATGTTGAGTCAGCTTGTAACTAACTTTTTAAAGTTTTTTTGAGACCTTTTTACCTTTCTGAAGTCAAATGCAAAACTCAACCTTTGCAATTAACCTTTCAGTTAATTGTCATCGAAAGTTCCAGTTGCTTTAAGTATTTCAGCCATAGTCAAGCTGAATCTCCTTCCCTTGAACTTAAAATCTGCTTTGCTTGGCTGAACTTTTTGTCACCACAATTTTTGGTTTCTTCCCAGAATCTTCCAGCTCTATCTCTGTTTCTGTATCTCATGTTCTCCCTGGGCAGGATTTCCAGATGCAACTGGGGAACACAGATAGCATTAAAAAATATTGGAAACTTGTCTACCAAAACATACAAGGTTCTTTGCCAATACTACCATCTTCTGTGCACAACACTTGATGTGTTCTCAATGAAATTTTGCCCTTTTTGCTGACTTGGTGAATCTCCTTCTTTTACCATCACTTTGAGTGAATCTCCCTCCTCCCATTCTCCTTTAAATGTGGTGGAAAGAAGAAAATCAGAGGATTGTAAATGAAGATCTGAGCTGTCCTGAGGTTTTATACAGTTCATATAATGTGTATGAACTCAGACTTGTACCCATAGTGGTAACACATAGAACTCTGATCAAGTGAGAACTGATTTTTGGGTCACGTTTTTCCCTGAATCTCCTCTCAGTATTTGGTTAGCCCTGTTGGGGTTTTATTGAGAACTAAGGATGCAGAAGCGTGTACTGTGCCTGTGTAACTCTAGATTTCAAGTTTGTGCCACATTACTTTGCTTGAGATAAAGACTAACTTTTTCTATACATTTCTTGCTACTACTTCATTGTAATGCAGCAAGATGACAGGAACATTCAAGTGATAGTTCCTTCCAGCTTTGATGGAGTAGATAATGTAGGGCAGCCTTTGTTGGTACTTCTTTGCTAACTAAATGTTTCAGAGCAGACAGACACAGCCTGGAATGCTTTAGAATATATACTTTTATCTTCTTCAGAGGTTGTCCAGTCAAATATACGAAGCAGCAGCAGCCACTCCACTTTAACTTAATGCCTGTTATGTAAAAACAGAGCAGAGCAGCAGTTTTTCAAGCTCTTCAGTCTACCTTTGCCTGTGGTCAGGGTAGTACCTGGAGATCCACGTAAGGGGCAGGCAGGAGAATAGCGTCCAAGATCCCCGTGGGTGCTGGTGGACTCCAGCCCTTTCGAATTATAAGCTTCTGGAGGCAGCAGGTGACTTCATAGTTAATACTAATTCCAGGAGAATTTCCTTCAATTAGTTTGACCACTATCTGAATTCCTGTTAACTTTTGCATCTAAATGTATTTCAGTGAGAAGGTGTCACTGCTTGTCTGGTTTTGCAGAATTGCTTCCACTCTTTTGCTCTGGCTGCTTTTGGTTGGTGTGATGGCAGCTTTGGACAAGAAGCAGAGAATGTTTGTACCTTATCAAGATGTGTCACACACTAATACCTCTGTTGTATCCCTTCTCAGTTCATCCTTTTCCATCTGTAATATTCTTGCTGCACCTCATCATTCCAGTGTGGAGGCTGTTTCTTCTCTGTTGCCTTTCTCTGAACCTTTCCCACTACTACCAGTAGAACTTTTTGCTGTTGAGCTGATGTTTCCATGGTTTTGACTGCTTTTTTCTAGAAGCCTTTTAGAATTTTAGGTAGGTAACCTCTCATCATGACAGTATCTTGCTGTTCACTGTATTGATACCTTCCATAGCCTGATGATGCTCCTGAGGCATTCCCAGCACAGAGGTGTCATGAGATGAGAACTTCCTTTCATCAGGAGCATGAATTCAGTGGAAGTTTTTCTGGTTTTGTACTGGTATTATCTCTGAATGTCACTTGTGTGCTTTGGTCATCGTGTGGCACTTTAGGCTTTCTGGAAGTGTTCTTGCTTTTCACAAATGAGTAGGATTTCTACTTTCAAGGGTTTCTGTGAGTGTCCTTGCAAGTGTTGGCTTTGTGGGGTTGATTTACCCCCACCTAATTGTGTTTTTGCACTTAACATCTTGGAGTTCTTGGTCGTTCCTGTGTCATTTGGACCTTTTGTAAATTTCTTCTATTTTTGTGGTGTCCTTAACCATAAGTGATGGCTTTCTCTAAAGTTCTTTTTGATAAGTGATATTTTCTCTGAATTTTCAGTGCAGTGTCTTGAAATAGTTTCTGTGCTGCCCACTGTGGGCTTAGTGCCTCGACTGCCTCTTTTAACTCCTTTTTGAGAATCTAAGAGACTCTTTTTCTTACTTTTCCTGCAGTTTCTGTTTTTGGAGTTGAACAAAAAATCCACATATCACATTCTCGCTGTTGCTGCAGGGATGTTGCAGTTGACCCTGCAACAGTGCTGCAGAGCAGCTCTTTGGTGCTGTCCCTTCCCCAGGTGCCACACACTGCTCAGTGGGAAGTGTTGCTCTGCTGTTTGTGGGTTCCCTGCCTGGCTGTGCAGCAGAGCTGCTGCAGATCATGTGCTTGTGTGCAGGCTCTCCTGAGGTGATGTTATCTAGTTTCCATGGAGGTAATGGAAGGCTCCCATTACTGTTGTGTTTTCATCCTTTGCTACATTTCTGCTTTCCTCCTGTATCTACTTACATGATTCTATTTCTGTGCTTGCTGTTGCTACTGCTGGCACAGCAGTGCCAGATACATTCAAAAAATATCCAGAAAAAGCCCTATCTGCCTTGAACCTCTGGTGCAACCCCTGGTTATATTCCAGGGAGCTTTCAAAAGATTTAAATATAAGTAAGAGATGGTGCCTATTAGCTAAAGCTAAATTACAGGACGCATTCATACACTCTCCCCAACACAGGAAATAGAATTATCTGATAACTCATGTCTAAACAGCGACTCTGCTGTGCTTCCCCGAGCTCACTGTACTTTTGTTGCGTGTCCATGTGTGCCAAGCTTTGACAAGTGCTGTCATTGCTCGTCAGTCAGCATTATCCAGCACCAGCACTGCCAGGAGGGGTTTCCTGTAACAGGACTCTGCAGCAGTGCTGGGGGCACGGGTGCCTTGGGGGGAGTTTGGCCTCCTTCCCCTTCAGTTGTGAGCTGTGGGTGATGTGACAGCAGGGCTGGGGCACGAGCCACCAAATCAGGCACATTAGACATCTGCAAAGAAATTAATAGAAGTGTGAGGCAGGAAAAACAGGGATTGGGAGGGAGATGAACGTGAAGGAGGAAGAGAATTTCCCCGGCTGTGGTGGAGGGCTGTGAGCCACCTCCTGCCTGTGCTGGACATCAGTGGGTGTCAGCGTGGCTGGGCAGAGCAGTTTGTACTGCACGGGATTGGCACATTTTTTGGATAAAATTGCTGTTCCCCCTGCCTGTTTGTGGAAATGCTGCACATGCCATGCTGTGTATGGGTCTTGATTTGCTGTTGCTGGTTGATTTACCATTTACTTTCTGTGGGAGTCAAGGCTAGCCTGCCCTCTCCTCTCGTGTGGGAGGCACTGTGGTTCTGACCCTCTCCCGGAGGGATTCACACCTCTGATGGAAAATAGCTGGGATCCAGACAGGCTTCACAGAGGAAGGACAGAGCCTAGTCAAGGACCAGGAGCTTGTTTTTCTTGCAGCAACTTGAAAGCAACTTAAAGCAATGGGATTTACTTTTTAAATGCTACAACTACTGGAAAAATGTTTGCGTCTGGCTTGCTGACACAGCAGAACCAGTTGGGCAGGAGGGACTCAGCAGCCATGGCCTGTCCTGGTTCTCACAGATATGTGCTGCCTCTGCTCTTCCTCTGCTGTGTCCCTGAGGAGAAGAGAGGAGTAGGAATTTCCTTGGCTTATTTTTCTCTTTGCAACTCTTTCTGAAGTTGGACAAACTTCAAGGGGGTCAGACTAGGAAACCTGTGTTTCTGGACACAAGTTTTCTTCCACAGACAGATGAAGGAACCGAAGGATTTAATTTGCAATTAAAACCAGAAGAAATTCACACTTTCAGTTCCTGATGAGCTGAGCTTTGTATTTATATTTAAAATATTTCCTTAAAAAGAAGACAAAACCTAAAATTATATTTTGCTGTAGAGCATAAGTGCTTTGAACTGATTTTAGAGGCAGACACTTGAGCCTTGTGATGCAGCCTGGACAGCACTGACTGCTCACACCTGTCTGTGGTCTCTGACAGTGAGAATGGGGGAGCAGCAGTCATAGATTGCTTTGCTGATTAATAAAATGCATATCATGCATCTCAAGTACAAGATCAAAGTTTTGTAAGGGGGAGAGAATCCATGCACAAGCAAGAAAAGAAGCTGAGAGATGAGCCTCATGCTGAAGATGTCTGCTCATCTCATTGATTTTTATAATATGAGACTGTTCAGTTTATACTTGTGAATTTTCTTTGCATCAAATTCGTTGCAAAAATTTTCCTTTACCCCATAATATGCTAAGCTGTTCTCTAAATATAAAATGTATTTCTTTGCAACATGTTTTTTCATGCATTTTGTTTGTTGGGTAACTTCATAGTGCTTTTAATGTAGTTTGTTTGATCTGTCAAGGTAAAAGCAAGATGGAAAAATGTGTAAGAAGGGTTGGTATTTTAATCTTCTTTGCTACTGAATGTAATTTGCCCTTACTGTGCTTTTATTAAAAAAAGCTTTACTTGAAAAAAATTGCTAGTAACACAAATTTCCTGGAAGCTTCTCTACCTCTTTTAGCCTCTTTATTCTCATTGCTTTAAAAAAAAAAATTAATATGTGAATTATGTGTAAACATCAGCAGCTTTTGTTCCACCCCTACTAGAGCTTTGATTTTATATTTTTTTCACATACATCTGTAATAGCCCTCTCTGTTCCCTCAGTGTAAGAACTTTTTCTGAAAGTATAATAGTAATTTTGAAAAAAAGAGCTATTTCTAAGGTAGCCAGTGTCTCCTTGGTGGATTTTTAATGTCTTTTGGAAATGAGGAGTAACTTATTCCTCAGGGCATTCAGGAGCTGCTGCCTGGAAGGACCGGTATTGGAGAAGGACAAAAGCAGGAAAAGTAAAACTGGACACTCCATATTTTTTTCTTGAGCTGCATGTAGCATTTCCTTGGAAATGATTTGTGTTTTCATTCTTTCTTATTTGGATGTTCAACTGATTTAAGTGCGGAGAAATATTTAATTAGGGATTAATGAAAGACCCTTTTGTATTACAAATGAACATGCCTTCGAGCTAATTTCCTCTGTTTAAAACCCCACATTTCTGAACTTTTAATTAAAAGTTTGAAAGAACTTTATGAAAAAATATATATTAAATATGAAGCTGCACACATTTCTGCATCCTTACCATCCCAGGTTAGTGGAGTTAGTACAGTCCTTCAGTGAATTTTTGCTACATCTAGCTTTTCTTTCAACTCCCTGGAGTCACAATAAGGGACTGTTGAAACGATCCCCTTGTTTTGTAAAGTTATTTCCATAAATCCAGTTCCCAGTTTAGCAGTCAGATTGTAGCTTTGCTCCTCATTGGCCGTGCTCATCTCCAATATCCAAAATGCCAGCTCTGCCCCGACCTCTGACACTTGTTTGAACCAGGGAAGAGCCATGCGGGAGTCAGAGCAACAACTGTGAGTAACCAGGCTTGGATTTCCAGTTTGCCAGCCTTTACTTGAGGTGATAAAAGCAACTGGCAAAGGGCTGTGCCGTTCACTCTGCTGTGTGAATTCTCCCACAACTCCTTCTCTATGTCACTGAACAGCAATTGGACCTGGAGTTCCAGTGAATCCTGTATCACTGAGGAAGAATTTCCAGAGAATTTTTTTACAGGTGAAAGAACATTCCACAACATGTGGGCTGGGATTGTGCAAATGCACCAACACCGTTCACAGCTTTGCTCTTCACAGGTCTCTGGAGGAATCTAACCCAAGCTCATTAGTTAATTCTCTCCCTAGAAACATTTATTTTCCCTGCCCCCTTTTCTCTTTCGTTTTGGTGGGTAGGGAAACCCTCGGATCTGACAGTGAACTTTTGGTCTCAATAAAGCAGTTATACAGGGTCTGGGTGGAATTTCTCTGAACTCCACTAAGAGGGAGAAAATGTGGAAAATGCTTCCTCCAAGCAAAATATGAACAAAATGTTGTGATTCATTAAACTCCTTCCTATTTGCCTGCAAGTGAGAACCTTACAGTTATTCAGCTGAACGGTGCGTGGCCCTGAGGGGGCAGAGCCGACAGAAAGGGAGATGGCTTCAGTCCAAAGAGCAAAAGGCATGTTTTCAGGAAAATCAGGAAATTTTGCTGCAGGCACATCCCTACTTGCACAGTGAATTTGTTATGTTGGGATTTTGTGTTGCTTTGGTTTTAAATAAGAAACGAAAGCTGCTTTTGGTGTCACCCGGTGTCTGGAGGCTGCTCCATGGAACAGACCATCTGTCCTCCTGGACACCTACTGAAAGATGTTCTGTCTAGTAACATGGATTTTGTGATTCTACTAACAAGGGGCACAGGATTGCCTTGGAGTAAAGAAAAACCAAAACCAAACAAACAAAAACACCTACCCCCCCCCCCACAACTC
>VZRE01001254.1:119088-221796 GCA_013396775.1 Cephalopterus ornatus
CCCCCAAAAATCCCATCTCAGTAACCAAGACCAACCTTTTCCTTGTCTGAGGAGAGGCTGATTCTTCAGACTGCCCTGTATTGGCTTGATATAAAGCTCAAAAATTAAGCTGACCACCTACAGATGGATGTGGTAAATTCCAAGAGAGACACATGCCGAAAAACTCCTGCAGATATCACCACATAGGGATTTTACATAAAAACATGGAAACCAAAAGCTCCTGGCCGCTGAGCGGAAATGGAAAAAGAAATCTGAGTGCCGCATGGATCGACTCTGTGTTGTGGGAAGAAGGTTGACTTGGCTCCAGATGGTGAGGAGAAAAAGCCATGAGTGCTCTAGGAGCAGTGGTGCCGAAGGAAAGGGGTTTGACAGAGTCCAGGGAGGGAAATGTGGGCAGCACAGGGCCCGGGAAAAGCTGATCTGTGCAGGTACCTCACAGGAATTTAAGTCCTCATGAGCCTGAGGGAAGGAGCTGCTATACACAGGTGATGGAATTCCTGTTGTCCCTCTTCACTGGTGGTGGATGCTGTTACATTATACAGCTTCTCCAAGAGCAAAGACAAAAATCAGTCCTTGTTTTTCCATCACTCCTTTGTCTGCAGATCCTGTCAATAGAAGCATCCTTGTGAAGTGTCAGTAGTCAGGTCATTGGATCACTCTCAGTCCTGTGCAGATGGGAGTTCTTAGTTTATTTTAAGCTTTTGTTTTTCTAGATGAAAATAATTGTTCAGCAAGTTGAACTCAGTTTTAGAATGAGTTGTCTTGAGTACATTACAGCACCCACATCCTATTGAATCACACTGTGTGTAGGCTCTTGGCAGCAGTGACTTCACATCTGTTTTACAATTTTTGAATCTCTTAATATAATAAAGATAATGTTTATGAGCCTTTAAAACTGTGGTGTGGGAAAGGGTCGGCTGACTGCTGAAAAGCTGGTGTGATGATGAAAATGGAATAACAGGAATAGACATGGTCTGTATTATAAAAACACGTCTGACATGAAAACAATGGCTTCTCCTAATCCTTTAGGGCTGCGACTATGGTTTGTCCTGGAGATGCTGCCTTCAACTTCATTTAACTTTGGCTTGGAAAGGGAAAGACTGTGTAAATACGGCGAGTTGCTCTTTGGTGGGATAACTTGCTGCTATCAAAGGGAAGGAGGACCCCAGAGCATCGCTGTGGGGCAGCTTCTCAGCGCTGCAGCTGCTGCAAGCGTGTGTCTAGACTCTGCTGATTTAGCTGTTAATCAGGTAGAAGAGATGAAGACACTTAGACATTCAGTGAGCAGTGGAATGGTAAATGTCAAATAACTTCAATTTGGGTTTTTGAATGCAGTCTCTAATATTCGTGGATGAAGTATTGTGAATTAACTGTGTTCCACTCCGCTGATGTGCATGAAGGAAATGTTAACTGGGTAATGCAAACCAGACAGGTATAGCCAACATGCAACTCGACTTGGTTAAAACATATGTGAAGGAGTTATTTAGCGTAGTAAATGAAAACAGTTGTTTGTTCAATAACAATTTCAGCAATCCTCCGTAACAACAAAATCTCTTTCTCTGCTGTGTTACCCTTTCAAGAAAATATTGGGAAAATTTAATTTCTCGTGATCGTCCTCTATTGATGGGCCTGTTTGTTTTATTTCCCTTGTCAAGTGCTGCAGGCTGTCAGTAATGCTCACTTTCTAGTGATCTGATTAAGGGACGAATTTAGCTACACCTGTACAAAAGGAAAGACTTCTGTTTCAAGTCCATGTTTGCCAAAATAAATACTCTGTATTGATGAGATATCTTTTCAAAAAAGAGAGAATTTCTGTGTTTTTATTGAGAAGAAACAGTCAGTAAAATTTTTATAGTATCTTAATACTTCATTCCAGAGTGCAGGTAGTTTTTCAAGGATTTGTCCATAGTGAGTTCTGGCTGTGGCAAACTTGGCTATTTCTGTAAAGTTTGGAACTTTTTCTCTCAGTTGCTCTCAGTTACCAGGCTACTGAAGCAACTGAAGCTTGGATCCCAGAGTGGGTTCAGGGACAGTTCTTTACCTTCCTATGTTTTAGAATCTCTAAAAATATCTCATTTGTGCAGAATAATCTAATGAAATGTTTTTCTCTGCACCTGCTGAAGATTTTGATCTCCTGTGTAAGTAGATTGGGAGATGGGTTGGAAAGGTTTTCCCTGAGAGAAGTGGGGCTGTTTTCACAAACAATTTTTATTCTTTCCTTGCATTTTTTTTTCTCTCTGTCTCACTGTCTGAAAAAGGTGTGACATCAGTGCTTGGGCTTGAACACAACTGAGCCAGGAAAGCTGTGGTTTGCTGGAATGGTTTCTTTCAGGAATATGTTTTTTAAATTACATAGGGTTCTTTTCCTAAAGGGAAAAAAACAACCATGGTTGTGAATATATGGGGGGAAAAAAAAAAGGTCATTTGGACCATGAGAGTCATTCTGACTTTGTGATTTCATGTTCTGTGGCAGTGCTGCTGGGGAAGGATCTTGCTCAGTGTTGCACTGAGTTGGCTGTGTGTGCAGCCATATGCCAGGGAGTATCAAGGATAGATCTGGCAGACAAAACCCCAGAGTTCTTTTACAAAAAACCTTGTGGAACCAGAGCTGAACATGTTTCGTATCAGGTGTTTTCCACCGATGTGGTCCACGCTTGGATGGTATTTTGTTACCCTTTTGAGAAGTTAAGATGGGGTACTACGTTTATTGCAGTTCTGTAATTATTATGGAGTACTGTAATTACTGTAGGCTACAAGGGGTCAAGATTTTTTTATAAACATAATGCAATTGGAAAACTTATTTGTTTATAGCAAAGTATCATGAGAAGGATCTTAGATGCATTAAAGCTAAACAAACAGAACTGAATCTCTGAGGTTAGCCTGCGGCTCGGAGTCATCATTTTTCCTTGGGATTGCCCCAGTTGTTTGGTAAATTCAATGTTCTTTCATGTTATTGGCTGAATTGGAAAGTTGAGAAATGTGAAACTAGAAAGATGTTGATGTTCTTGACATAATGAATGATATAACTCAAAGCTGAGCCCAGCTCAGATAGCAAGTCTGCTCATGTAATTACCAATCCTTCTCTGCTGGACTTGCAGGCAGCTCCTTGGTTGTTTTACAGGTCAGCATCAAGTGCCGTGTTTTGTTTTGTAGCTTCTTACTTATATGTGAGCATAAATCCCTCACTATTCCTGTTTCAAGAATTTTTGGAGCAAAAGTACCTCTTTAAATCATTCTTTTGAATGTACACACCTGCCCCAGCCACAGTGTAAGCACCTGACTTCAGTGTCCTCAGGTCCTAGCAGTGAGTTAGCAAGTCCAGTGTTGGAAAAACAGAATAAGCAGAACCAAATAATCACCCACTTCTGATTCAGACGGAAAAGACACCATCTGTCCTGTCCATGCAAAACATTGCATGTATCAGGAGCAAGCCTGGTCCTTCCAGAGGGGCTCCAGTAGGGAGACATCCATAGCTGTCAGGTGATAAATGTTCCTAATTAACAGGTGGCCCCCAACATCTGACGTCCCTGCTGGTCAGATGATGTATTGCCCACGTTGTGTCACGGACCACCGTGTGCTAGGACAAGGAGGTAAAACCAACAGAAATGTATCATTTTGTGCTTTCAGTGATGGCAATAACCTCCCTAAATAAATATTGAGAGAAACCAGACCCCAGTACTTCTCTGCATGAAGACCAAAACCTAAAATTTCGTTGGTTCGATTCAGAATTAGTAAATAATTCTTGGTCAGTTAAGAAAAATAATTCCTTTATGTGGTTGTGATACAAGTTTCTCTGAAAGTCCGTATTCCAGTCACTGATGAGAAATTTCCGTTGTTCATGAGCATTACTCATTTTTAGGCTGAAAACATAAAAGATCTCCTTTAAAACATGGCAGACGGGGCGGGGGGGGACTGAGTGTTCCCCTCAGGGCTCTCCCCTTGGAAGGCCTGGGGAGCAGGGAGGCACAGCTGGCAGGTGGGGATGGCGGCTTGGAAGGGCTGAACAGAGGAACTGGCTGCTCCAGGGTTTTATTAATTTGTCATGGAATTCAATGTTTTCTGTAGAGCCAGGTACAGGTGAAGGCCGTCCCAAAATCCCCAGGCAAAAATATCAGACGTGAATGATGGGATTTGATCAGTTGGTTTTGCTTGGAAGAACAATAAAAATGGATGGAGTCTCATGATTATGTGTGCCTGCATTAACAAGGAAAATCATGTCTTGAAATCTGAAGTGTGTTTCCTCAAAATGTCCTGACCTATCTACTGCTTGAATTGTACTGCCTACTGATGATCCCTGGAATTTTAGTGAGGCAAGAGTCATACAAAAAATGAAAATAGATCAGTTGGCATTGTTTTCTTACTGTGTTATTAGTGGATATTAGTTTTTCTGTTGTATGATATGCTTCATTTATAGAATACCTTGTCTATCTTTAAATAACTTCTCTATGGATAAAATTTGACATAGTTAACATCACTACAAGAGCATTTGTTTTATATATCCAGTTAAACCAAACAATTACTAAAGGACTATTTGTAAATTATAGTAGCGGCAGAAAAATCAATTAGATGCTTGTTGCAAAAATCATTACATTGATTGCATTTTGTTTTTTCTTTCTTTTGCTTAATGCAGAATGGGAGTGACAAGAAAATCAAGTTACTACTCTAATAGTTTTTTCCAGGACTAGCAATTATACTTGTTACTGAATTTATGATCACATTCACAATTTCATTATTTTACATTTCAGTACAGGCAGCCAAATGTGACAGCTACGAGGATTGTGAGTTTATGGTCATGGCTTTCTAGTATGTTGCTGTATTCAAATTATTTTAATTATTCATCCTAGAATGGTGATTGTTTCCAGGTTTTGGTAGTAACTAAGGGGGAAAAATAGAGTTGCTTCATAATTCATTTGGATATCAGGTATTTTAGCATCTCAAAAGGATGCTTTGAAAGGAAATTGAAGTGCTCTTTAATCATACTGATTATATATACAAATATATTAAATCTATGTGAAATAAAATTGTAAAGACGTGTAATATTATGGCAATAACCACATACTCCTGAATTTCATAGAATCACAGGCTGGTTCCTCAGTGCTAGTGCAGAATCCTGTGTGTTTCTGAACCACTGAGAAGGATATGGTGTCCAACAGGGAACTCTGCTATTCCTCTTGGCAATGAAATCCCTTGGATTCATGGTGAACATGTGCTTAGGGATGGACCAAGGTAACAGATCCGGAGGTTGTACTCTCTGTTAAGCCATGTGAAGAAGTCAAGTAGACACAAATTAGGGCTAATTGAACCCTTATTACTACACCAACTGTTCTCAATCCCAAATTGCTTCAGATCTGGCACCTGAAGACTCACAGGAGCAGCTTTTCTTCTCACCTGCAGGGGATAGGTGACAGTAATGTTCTGTGTGTAACATGGTGTAAGTACTGTTAGATGGTAAGGGAAAGAGCAACTTCTGAATCTCACTACATTTCACAACCCGGAATCATCCTCAGGATGCTTTGTGGCTCTGTGTGCTGCACCCTGAGCCTCAATATCTGGGTATTAGGGCGGAGCTTGTTTTCCATGAAAAGAGTTGAGCTGTGGGCCTCAGAGTGCCCAGACTGTGCAGTCTCCATCCTTGGAGGGTTTGAAGACCACACAAGATAAAACCATGAGCAATCAGGTCTGACCTCACAGCTGCCCTGTTTTAGAGCAGGGACACTCCAGGCTTCCCTTCCAACCTAAATTACCCTGTGGCTGTAGGGCCTCGGGTGATGAGTGGGATGAGACACAGACCCTGTTTCTGCTGCTGTTGGCTGCACTGCACACAAGATACTGCTCTGAAGACCCAGACATTTGTTCTGGCATAAGTTTTTTTTACTGATCCAAAATAATTTTTCCCAGATATTCCTTGTGATTTAGTGTTATTTCTGTCCCTGTGAATACACTTAGTCGAAAGTCATGCAATTAACTGAGTCATCCACATTAGTCACTCCATTTTTATTGTATGAGATTTCCTTACATTTTCCTTTCCTTTGTTGTGACCCTTCTGAAATGACACATTTTTTTTGTGAGAGGAACAGAGAAATGGCCAGTGAATCTGGGTTTATAATGCACTGGGGTTTCAACTAGTTTCTGAACTAATTAGTTTCTGAACTCAGACTGATTTCCAAAGCAATCCTTCTCAGGCAGGATTTCTGTCTTACGCTCTCAGTGTGCTTGGCTTTCGTTATGAAACTGGAACTCCTAACTTTTTAATCCAAACCTAGTAGGATGAGAACTTTGTTTTTTTTCCTTTGGAGTACGCTTCCAATGCATCTTTCACTTTTTCCATAAGTTGTCTACATCTGTTTTGTGAGATGTTGTTTAAGGAACGGCTGCAGCACACGATGGTTATCTGTCCTGACTGATGGAGCCTGGGTATCAAATGCACAGGCTCACCATTAGCAGGAATGCCTCTGCTGGGATTACAGCACCACAATGGCATGTTTGACCACTCACACGTCCTGTGCAAGCTCTGCACCTCACACCATGCCTGTTTTTCTGGGCTGTGCATGGTGTGTCACTTAGAACACAGCAGTCATTTGGAATTCAAACCAGCACCTCATTCGGTGATTGATTGTGCGTAAGTGTAGGGAAACAAATAACTGGGCATTACAGTTCTGATGGATTTCTCTACTTGCCTGTACACTCATCATTTCCACTGGGATTAAACGGAGAGATGTGTGAATTTGTCATGTTCAGGCCACATTCCTGTGTTAATGAGTCACCTTGAATACTTGTGCTGTAATTGCACTGACTTTTCAAATATTTTGTTATTCAGTGTGCTGCAGTCTGGTACAATAGGCAGTAAAATCAAGTTTTGCCCAATGGAAAGGGTATAATGAGTGATTTTAAAAGGAGTTTTGGTTGGTGGGGGGTTTGTTTTGTGTCCTTTTGTTCGTTTTTGCTCAGGGTGATGGAGGCAGAAAATACCATTTGAGTTTTAGTTGCGTTCACATGGCTTCAAGAGCTGGGCATTATTTCAACAGAGGGGTTCACTGATAGCATTAATATTTCTGATATCAATATCACCTCTGAAAGCAGCAAGTCCCTCAGGCCAGACCTTTCAGCCTCGTTAGACTAAAGCATTCCATGGTTTAGATGGACCTGGTGCAGAGCTCATTGGAGAGTTCAGTTTAATAGAGCATAAAAGTATTGATGATCCTGCACATGTGAATGATCATTCAGTGTTTTCTATAGAATGCACATCCTTTTTAAAGTCTTAGAATACATCATATAAATTAGCAGGAGAAAAGTCTGTGTTGTGCAAGAGATCAGACCTCACAAACACAGTTTGTGTTTGGTCTAAAATCCATGGATAGACTCTCATGTGGTTTCTGGGTTTTTGGTTTGCGTTGTGCATCTGAATTTTAACTTAAGAAGCACTAATATTTGTTTTCCTTTTTTCCTATCCTGGTAATCTGAGAATTCTTACATTAAATGATCAGTTTAGCCAAATATTTATAATACAATGAAAAATTGGTTTCATTTGCTCGTGTTCAATGGCAACGATGATTTGTTTCATAGGTTCTGCCATGAAATAGGACTGCGGGACTCAATTCTGGGAGGTGCAGAGGGAGTCAGGCAGGAACTAGGACTGCTGTCCTCATTTGTCTTTTCCTTTAGTATAGTTTTTGTAGCTGATTCTTAGTATTCCTCTTTAAACTGACAAAAAGAAATACTAGGTCAGAGCTGTGTGGTGCTGTTGGATACATCTGTACAGAGATAGGCCCTGCCCACAGCGTGCTTTCCCCAAAATCCCTGATGGGTAGCTTGCTTTAAATTTGTGTTAATGTCGTTAACAGTGGATGTTCAGTGCTCTGGATACCCATGAATTTCTTTGCATAGAGCCTATGTGGGCTGTTCCGCTGAGCATAAGGCTTATCAGAGGAAATTAGAGCTGTGCTAAGAGGATCCCGATCAGCTGATCGCCCAGGAGCCAGGGGGCTCACTCGGGTGGTGGGGTGTGTGAGAGCCTTTCCTGTATGTCCCCATAAATATTTCTGTGCAGATGTAAGTGTCTCCTGTAGATCGTGTTGGGAGCAATGTACAGATGTCTGCTGGATCAGTTTACTTTGTAGCCCCACAGACTGTTTCACCAGATGACTCGAAGCCTGTTTTCAAAGCGATGGCTGAGCACACAAACCAAGGGGAGGCCACTTGCTGAGTGGCTTATAGCAATAGAAACAAATGTATTTTTGGTTACTTACAAATGTGTAGCTGCTTGAAGAATGAATTTCCAAGGAAAGGGAGGTTGGAATATATGTATAATGGGTTATGCAGGCTTCTGGCTGGAGACCTTCAGGCTCTGCTATATATGTGTATCTTATTTGCATTCAAGTGCAATGAGAAGAGTGCAGAGCTTTCTTTTTCTGGACTGTGGTGTTAAGAGTTCATTGAAAATGAATCTGGGTAACACTTTGTCATTGCAATAACATTAAATCTATTAAACATCCCTGGAAACATTAAAAAGAAGTTATGGATTAAAACAGAACCAAAGCTATACAGAAAATAGAGCAGTATTCTTTCCCTGAGTACTTTTTTTTTAACCTGAACTTGTTCCACGGTGATTGTTTTAGAAATAAATTTCACTAGTGAATATTTGCATATTGTACATGATGAAAATACACAGTGAGCTGAAATGGCAGGGTGCAAGTTGAGCAAGGAACCATGTTAAAATTACTCAGTTTGAGGGGAAAAAAAGTCTACAGAAGGATAGTTTTGTGGCTGGGACTGGTTGTCTCAACCATGGGTGATGTGAAGAGTTGCCAAATGTGTTGTTTGTGATTCCCATGCCTTCCCCACGCAGAGTCTAAAGAGAAACAGAAAACCCCCAAAGTAAATAAGAGCCGGGTTTGCACAGAAACAGTCGTGCAGCTCAGCACTGCACATCATCAGCCAGGCAGGATGGAGCCAAGAATGGCATTTTGTAACAGATGCTGTGAAAATCAACTGTTTTAAGTGGAGGTAGCTATTTAAACATCTTATTATAGAAGGGAGTATTTGCAATAGATCTTCAGATAAAACAATTTAAAAAAAAAAATCTCGGTTAATGATGTTGCCCTCAGTCTAATAACGAACTGACAGCACACTCTGTTGGTGAGACCAAGCTCTCTGCAGTTTTTTCATGCATGAAGATGGTACATCACAGCTCATCTACGTGAAAACATGCGAAGTGCTGAGCCAAGGACCTGATTGGAGTATTTTTATAATTTAGTGTTTTAGGAAGAAAACACCAGCAATCTTACCGAGTGAATCGAGCAGTAGGGATGTTGCACATTGTACCTGTGATCTTTGTGAAATATTTGTCCTCGTCGGTGACAGAAGCAGCACAGAGCCCATACAGAAACATTTCTCTCTGCAGCACTCGGAAGGCACATTCTCTTCTTGTTATTTTGCTTTTGTCACAGCGTGGCTCTTTCGTGCAATTAAATCACACAATTAAATTTCATGCAATTAAAGAGAATGAAAGGCAGGATGAAGGCAGGACTGCCTTTTTCTACTGGAATTTTTTGGGAATCCATGTCTTTGCAAATAATTTCATGGAGTCTAAAGTTAGACTAAACAGTGTATTAGAAATGTATCATTGTATGGAAGATTGCTTCTGCCTCGGTAAACAAACCAGGGATAGAGTTGCTCTTTGTTTGATGTGCCTCACAGAGTACATTTAATTCTTCCCAGAACGTGCTCGTTGGAGTAGGGCTCTTTTGAAGGTTTCTGTCAATGTCTGTATCCAAATTACGGAGCGGTTTCCAGGCACACACACACACACAAATACTCGGGCAGAGCTTACCACCAGCCCTGCTGCTGCTGCTTAAAGCAAGGAAAACATTTATTCTGCGTTTCTCTTCTGCCTAGCACTTCAGAGCACAGCCTGCTTTTATTAGTTGGTGACTGCAGTTGTAAGTCCTTTCCCTCCTACTCCCATCCCTTCTTGTTTTTCCAGGAGGTTCGTGCACCATCAGAGCCCTGGTGGGAATGAGAGCAGAAGGCTGGATGTTGGGAAGCTTTGGGGGTAGGGCTTCAGAGGGAAGGGAAAGGGGTTTTAGTACCGTTAGGGAAGAGAATCTTGGGCAGCAGTTTGGGGGAGAGTTAAAAGATTAGACAATAAATTTACTTAACAGAGACTAATCTACTGGGACTGAACTTCATATCCTGTTTTGGGATAATATATTTCCTTCTGTGCTCTGGAATGAATCTGTCATCTCAAGTCTAATAATGAGAGGCAGAGGATTTTTAATCTCTGACCCCCTTCCATATAATTTAATAAAGGCTGGTTTCTTTATTTTATTTGGAAGCTAACTTATTAAACTTGTTCTTAACTGCTCTTCTGAAAAACACAATTCAAGATTTTGCATTTTCAGGTTTTTAAAAATGGAATTGTTTTTTTTTTTTTCTTTAGTTGAGGACAATAATGTACTTGCAAATTATTTGTTATAGCCCTCATTTCAGAGCAGGGTTGTTTGTTTATCTCTCAGCATCTCTGTTGCAGTGCAGAGATGAGAAGCAGAGTCGGGCCACGCTGTTTGCACATTCTTGGCTCCGCATCCTCACCGGATTCCATCCGACTGGGGCAGACAGGGATGGGAGACCTAAAGCTGGCGTGTGACTTTCTGTAGCAGTGGATGCTCGTTATGTGGGAAGCCGAGTTTCCAATGTGGTAACCACATGCATAATGAGCTGTAAAATCACAGTCCTCCCCCCTCCCACCGGCTGCTCCTCATGTGGCAGCGATCGCCGCCGCCGTGGAGGGGCCGCACCCCTGACCTGACACGGTGACTTTGCTGAGCCCCCTGGTCCTCTGCAATTTGCTGGAAGAAGGTCTCCTCGTCCTCGGGCAGCCCCAAAACATGCTTTGATTATAAATCACTCTGTGGGCCTGTTGAAAGCTGTTGCTCCCAAGGAACGTGGTGGCAGGTCACGCCGAGGTCTCTCTTGCTCCACCTGAAAGGAAGAGTCAGTAAAATATGGCAAAGAACAAGGCTGCCTTCCCACTGCAGATTTAGAAACGGAATACAAAAGGGACAAAAAAATACAACCAAGCCCTTTCCTTAAAGGTCTATCTGAGATTTAGGTCAGTGTTAAGGGCTGGCCTCCCCTGAGGGCCTCTGTCCCAAGGATGTCTCTTGCTCCTTCAGTGCAAACCCACCGCGCTGTGCTCACCACAGACATTTATCTGGGACATCCAAGGCCCTTCTGAGATCCTGCTCCCTACATAAGCCTGCTTACCATGGGCTTTCTATAAAAAGCTTTTTCATGTAACTTACTTCAGCTTCAGAGTTTTTACTTTTTTTTTTTTTTTCTTTTTCTATTACAAAAGGACCAAACGTGACAGGGCCAGAATTTCAGATTTGTCATACTGAATTTTAGAGACTGAATTACAAGGAGTAGTACAGGCCTTTCAAATAGCCATATGATCAAATTCTTAAATTTCTGTCAAAAATAAAAGTTTGGTCTTGACACTGATTAAGAACTTATTTTCACACTTCCTAGAAATTCCAATCTAAGCAGGAAACTCTTGAAAACTAAGTGTTGAAGTAGCTGCTTTGGTTTCAGCCTTCCAGGTTGCTGTGTCCTGTGTTCAGTTCGTGTTCTGGACTCTTCTGTTTGCTTTGCAGATACTGCTGAGGTGTGGGAGTTCAAACACCTTGTATGTGATTGCACACTTTATGTCCTGTCTTATTCAGTCCTTTCCAAAAAAGGGGCTTTAGAAAACCTGGGCATGGCTGTTAGAGTTCGTTCTTCTGAGAGTTTAAATTCCTGGGATTAACACAGAGGACAAACCTTCCTTTTTGAAAACTGGAACTCAGAATTCAGCATGCTGGAGTCCAGGTTCTCAGTGAAGAGAGTGATGGGTTTGCAGCAACCGAAGTGGAACTGTGCTGCTCGATACAAGTGTGGCTCTTCTGAGGCTTTCTGGGTGACTTTTTTGTAGTTGGTAGCGGATTAGTCAATTAACAAAGTCTTGAATTTAAAAATAGAATCAATTTAGGGATGTCAGTCCTCTAGGGATCATGATTAAAATGTGAATATTTTGTTATAATCACTGGTTTCCATAGTAACAGCAAGTTACAGACTCATCAGATTCCTGGTCTCTTGTATCCCACTGTTACCTCGTTGTTGAACAGCTTTCCTCTTCAGAGCAAAACCCCATAACTCTTATTTTCCATTAGCTGTAACAGGTCCAGTAATTAGAACAGTAAATTTTGTCCAGTAAATAGAGTGTGTACTTAGCTGTGCTACTGTGGTTTTACAGCAGAAGAAAAATGGTGACAGTGGCAGTTTTAGAACTGATACGACTATTTTCATATAATTTAAACAGCAATTATGGGGAAAAAAAATAATAGTTTTGCTTCATCTTGATAATTTACAGATTATGGATGCCTCTGTATTTTCTCTTCAGAGACACTTATTAAAATGTTTTCTATACAAAGGACATTTGCTCCTTCATTTTGATTACAAGTGGAGAGAAAAAGCAGAGAGATGAAAATTGAGTATTCATGAGTAGTAATGGGAACAAAAGTGCAGGTTGAAAGGTAGATGGTGTTTTTTCCTTGGGAAAGGTGATTTTTTGTAGCATAGAGACAAGAACTCTGGATTAGAACATCTGGAATGTTTGGCTTATCCCCATTAATCTTGAAAATCTATCTTGTGACTTCTGTGGATTTATATTTCCCCCCTTTTTTTAGCACTCTGAGTCATTAGATTGTCTGCTTCATTATACACATTAGTGCATCACACTCCATAAATCCAAACTGCTGTTCTCCTGAATGTGGCTGTTATTTCTGGGTTTGCTGTCTGTCCATCTGCATTCATATCCTATTTTTTTCCTCCCACTTTTTTGAAGGTTGGAAACTTTGCTGTTTGCTTAGTAACAGAGACCTAAAGCCACATTGGTGACCTCGAGGGGGTCTGATGCTTCGTTCAGAGTAGGCAAACTTTCAAATCACGTTTCTGAAGAATTCTTTCAGCTGTTCCCCGATGGAAAACTTACTTTTCACACACTTTCTTTTTTTAAATAGGTATTTAAAAAAAATAAAATAAAATAAGAAAAGGGAAAGCAAAAGCCCCAAGTGGAATGGGAAGACCCTGTTTCACCTCCGTGAGGTGTCTCTCCAGGTCAGGTCCAAGAGGCTTTAAATGGGGCTCCTGGGGCAGGTGCTTGTAGGGTTTGTGCTTGTTCTATGAGTAAATAAATTACTTCAGTCTTCAGGACTGTCTCCAGGGCCTTTCAGCAACGCTATAAATTCTTATTATCCAGACAAAAATCAAAATCTAGTAGAAAAAGCAGGTCCTTTCTTTCTTTTCCCCCCCAAAGTCTTTTAAGACAGAAAAAGCCAAGCAAAATTGCCAAAAATATTAAGATATTCAAGCAGACTTTGTTCAGCTCCCTGGGTTGGTCTTCTCTAATTAACTGGGTAACACGTGTGGGGCTTCTGAGCAGGGAAACAAATGCAAGCAGCTCGACATTCCAGGTGTACCTTACAAATAAAGTGAAAGAAATGTAGTTTTCAGTGTATTTTAATTAGCTGGGATGTCTTCTTAGCATGAAATTTATTTGATTCTGCAGCAGGAGAAGAGAGTCAAGTGTTTTATGCTTTATGGTTTTCCCTCACTGGGAAGGGGGAGAAGCCAGAGTAGGTTGATGGCTACCTGGTGCTAGATGTCACTGTCTGCCACCAGACATCTGACAGATGTCACTAATGCTAGGTTTTCTCTGTCACACTCAGTTTTAGCCTGTTCTATTCTGCATTTTTAAGTTAGTGAAACTTTAAATAGCAATTAATCATTCCTCAGGCTGGCCAGAAATAAAACTGCGGCTGCTGGAATGGTAAATTATTTTGAATATATTTACAAACATTTTCTTCCAAAGTGGCATTTGTTGTATTCAGGGTGTGTTACAGCTGAAGAGGTTTTCACATTTTGATCTCGAAATCTGGAGTTTGAAATAAATCTGTAAGTCTGAGCAAGACTGTTACTCATTTCACTAATGCTACTTGGGAAAGATTTTCCTAGCAGCAGTTATGAACCCACACTGTAAAATAATTCCTGGAGGTTAGATGACCTGAGAGCTTCTTTCTCTTTTGTCCTGTTCTGTCCCTAACAAAGTTACCTGTAAGGAAGAGGTTTCTCACCAAACACCTTTCATAATTCTCAGGCAACGTGGAGGGTTCTTGGTGTAAAAGTAAACGAGGCCCAAAAATTAGCGAGTTGTTTCTATGCCATGTGAAATTACCCCATTTAAGCAGATGGCAGCTGAATATTCACTATTTAGGAATAAAAAACCAAACCAAAACACAGAAGCACAGAAACTAGTCTTTGCTTTCACAGTGTTTGCTGCAGAGAAATGCTTCTCTTTAGCAGTGCAAAGGTAAACATCAGCTCTGGCAGAGAAAATGGGCTCCTTTGGAGGGTCTTTCGGGGTGTAATGTATAGAGCACGATCTGAAATCATGTTAAATGAGGTTGGTTTGCTTCAGTCAGTTCCAATGTGTTTGTGGCACTGTTCAAGTACCTGTCGCATCCTCGGCCCTGTAAACATGACTGAAAGCTAAACTTGATGTTCAGAGTGTGATTTCTCCTTTGAATTACAGAAGAAATGGTTTATGGGTTTGTTCAATAAATAGAAGAGACTTTGAGTTCTGTGAGCAGTGACTGTTGCATGCACTAGGCTCTTCAGTCCTTGTGTTGCCTGTCTGGAGCTTCTCACAAGCTCAGGAGCTCTCTGGAGAGCTGGGATGGAAGAAGGAACTGTGAGTTTTGGAAGTACACAGACACTGACCCGATTTGTTGGTTATACTCTTGGCCATCCAGGCAGTCTTAGGGTTTTTTTCTTCATTCAGTTTTTCTTTCAGATCTTTTATGGGACCTCTGCATGGCTTTGATTTAAATTATTTTTGTTAAAACAGTGTTCTACATTTATAGTAATAATGAGAAACACAGTACAGAGTGTAAATACTAACTCGAGAAGGGAAGGAAAAAGCTGTGGCAACAGTGGAAGGCAGGCAGAGAATAAACATTTTCTTGGTGCAAAAAAAACTTTATTTAGGGAGAAAAGATAAGTAAACACAAATATCTTGTAACTTAGTGTAGTTGCTGTAGATGTTGCATTATTTCTCAGTGAACATACGAACAGTGAACTTGTGCTCTCTGAGAACTGCCTGAAATATTTCAGCTGTAACTCCATATTTCGGTCACTAGTATGAAAAAAAGATACTTTTAGTTGCTTTAAGGTGGGAAAAACAGCCATTTGTTTCTCATACCTTCACAACTACAGGAGTCAATAAACTTGCCTGAAATAACACAGCTGAAAAACTTGATATCGAGTTTCCCAGTGTGGTTCACCTTCAAGTATATAAAATATAAATTATTACCAAAGTAGTGCTTTTCAGCAGGTTTGGAGGATGTGATGTCTGTGTGTTATAGGAAAAGCTGTGATGTGTCCATCTCTGCCACTCAGACCTCTCCATGCAGCTTTATACAGTCACACTTGATCTATTAGAAACTATAGTTGCTGGAGAAGTTATGAAAACATTCGCTAATATTTTACAGACTCGAGTTTATTTTTCCAAGGATTTTACCTTTCATTTATCCCAGAGCCCTTTTTTTTTTTTTTCAACAAACTGGGTGGTGAAAATATCAGATTGCATTTGAATGATGGCACATTGGGCCCAGCTTTCCCCGTAATGTGTGATGTGTGGAATGGAAGCGTGTGGCCACTGACTCATTAAATATCTGTGGGTGGACCAGCCGTGACCTGTGCATGGTTCCTTCTCCAGGTGTTGGTGTCCCAGTGGGTGCTGACGTTGAGCTCCTGGAGGGGCAGGGGGTGGCTTGCAGAAAACAAATGAACCAATGATGCCACGTGTGTTGGTTTGATGAAGCCTTTTCTGTAGTTGGATCTGCGTCAAACATTAATTAAGAGCTTTGTTTGGCGGGTTAAGCAGTGTCTCATGGTTGGAAGCTGGAAAAGGTAAGGTCAGGACAGGGTGTTATTTTTCTCTACCAGATACATACATCTCATATACTTATTTGAAAGATGTTTTACTCCTTGGCACAGCAATTTCACATTATCTGTGAGATTCCACATACTGTCAATATTTTTGGGCAGTGTAGGGAGGCAAACATCGTGTTTTGTTCCGAGTGAGATTTCTAATACCTAAATTGTATATTTATTATGAATCAGAAAAGAGTTATAGCATAATTATGCATACTTAAGTCTTCTAGTTACAGAAGCAAACCCAAAATATATTAGAATCCTGTTTTTAAATCTACCAGTGGTCAAGACAGTTTATGACAGGTTGGTTTGTTTTTTTAACTCCCATGACAGAGAATACATGTGGAATATCTTTCTTAACTACAATCAGTATGTTGTAAAATCCTTAATTTGAGAGTTAGAAAAAGAGATGCTCACTTTACACATGAATTTTTACTGTGAATATTTGTGTAAAGAACAGATGTTAATCCAAATTACACAGTGCCTGATGTAGAAGATAAAGAACTGATAAAGAACTTGCAAATGTTGTTATTTTTTCTGAAAACCTAATTTTAAAGGAGTTGTTTCAGTTTTTGACTATGGAGTCATTCACAGGCTCCAGCCAGAACAGAATGATGTATGGATTCAATTTTTAATATTTGAAGCATTCCATGAAATGCTTTCAACATTTCACAGAGTCACTGTCGAAACTATTATTTATGGAATGCAACTGGCTCTTTTTCTTTTCCATTTGATAAACTGGGCACATAGAATGAAATATATCAGAAAAAGGTATTGTCAGGGCAGATATGAACCTTTGCTGCAGTGGAACCACTTGGTGTTGAGAACTAAAGAGTCCAGGTGTGGTAGATCATGAGCTCTGAAGAAGCTGCCAGTTTAAAACTGTGAATATTGGTTTGCATCTTGGTTGCTTAGGTCATGGGGCAGAATCCTCCTTACAATACTTACTTAGACAGAGGAAGAGCTTGAAAATTCGTTGGTTTATGGCTTTTGGGTTTTGTGATGTTCAGTCCACACACTGGGTGCCAGCAGTGCTGTGAGTAACGAGCCTGTCCGGATTTCAGTCATGGATGGGAACTGTGAGCTTTGCATTCGATAGTTGTCCTCAGCAACCTGCAGTGCTGTCCTTTAATGAGCCTTCACTCCAGTTCATGACTGGGAAGGAGCCCCCGCAGTTTCCTGGTAGGAAAGCAGAGGCAGTGCCACGGCAACTCCGGGCTGTTCTGTCTCCAAGAAGCTGCAGGAGGCCGGTGCTGCTCCAGGAATAGGCTACTCCATCCCAGGAGGTGGAGCTGGGCTGCTGTAATCTGCTTTAGCTCAGCATCTGAACGTGAGGAGGACTGGTGGGACCGCTGGGACTGACACCTGCTGTCCCCACCGCTCCCAATTTCTCACCATGGAAGCACCAACATGCTCCAGGCTCCGTGGCAACACGGTGATGCAGGGCCATTAAAACTTGTTTTAAAGGACACCGATTCATGCCCTGGGTGCCTGAAGCAGCTGGAAACAGGATCGATGGAGTGGGCCCAGCTGTGGTTCCTCCTGGGCTGAGTCAGTGATCAGCAGAGGGCACCAGATCAACGCAGCTGCCACCTGCATGGCGGGGTGGGCGCAGGTTGGCCTGGCTGCGCTCTCAGAATTACCGGATGACTTTCATCTTGGGCAGAGATTCAGGTTCAGTGTTGCAGGCTTTCCTTGAAGGCTTTTGGACTGTAAACATTATTTCCATCTGATTGTCAAAAAGATAATTTCAGGTGAGTAACCTGCTCCAATATCACCTTTCCAAAAGCTCTGGGGCCCCGAGCTATGTACTCGCAGCATCTGGAAGCTCAGATAATTTGTTCTGTCATTTCAGAGAGATTAAGATTATTCGATTATGACTTAAAATTCTAAAACCCACACAAACCCACTTTTTTTTCCTTTTTTTTAATGAAAAAAGGTCATAACAGCCCAACAGGAGATGACTCTCTGGAGAGTGAGGATGGTATTTGTTTTGCATTGCTAGAGTTGCTGCATAAGGAAAAGTATCAGAAAATGAATGAACAAAGCTTTTCTTAAAGTCCCACCAGCTTCTGGATTGTTTTTCTATAATAGTTGTAAAGAAATGTAAATTTATTGACATTAGCACCTGACAGAACCAAACAAAAAATGGATGAAAACAAGCTGTTGGGAAAACAAATATTTAATTAGTGAAACGCTCTGATGTTTCATTAGAAGGTGCCAGCCCTGCAATGTCCCAATCCCTCCTTCCCTCTCACAGTACAGTAGAGTGTCCTCAGCTCCTGCTCAGTATTCCTAAAGACCACACTGGCGTTTAACTGACATAAAGTATTGCTTTAGTGGGGCAGAATGTTGGAGCTTTTCTAATACGAGAAAGGAAAGAAGAGTAGGTGAAGCTACAGACATCAGCTGGGTTTGTCAAGCTCTACAAGTTCACTTTAATGTTTTCACCAGAGTGCATCACCCCACATAATTTCTCCAGCTTTTTATAGCTGTGCTAATGATGTTCTCATTTCTTCTATAATCTGTTGCAGTCCTACACATTAGAGTCAGTGATGACTTTGCAGAAAACACAGAATATGATGTTGGCAGGAATTCCCTTCCCTGGAGGTACAAGACATTTGAGTTAGGTGAGGAGGGCAGAGTTTGCAGTTTTTCCTGGCAGTGGTTCAGTGCAGTTCAGTATTTATTGTGACTCCAAAAAGGCCTTTTATTTAGTCTCTGCATGAAATGCCTCTTGCTTTTCTTTTGGAATTGGTGAAAATTGAGAACATTTTATAATCCTCAGAGATTTTACATTTTTTGCTAGTGTATGTCAATGTAGCAGAAAATTTTGACTAATAATGCCTTATGGTAGGGGGAATACAGGGCCTGAGAGTTTTGTAGTTCATTCAGTGAGAGCAAGATTAGAGTATCAGCTGCTAACCTGACTACTGCTACAGGACTAGAGCAAGCTATATTTAATTTACTTTTTCTGAGAGGCATATCAAAAGGAAGAAATCACTTTATAGGCCAGACAAATGTGAGTATTATTGTGATACGTTGTCATGGAAATGTTTTAAGAGACCAAACTTATTTAATAATATTGTAGGTAATGCATTAGTTAAATCAGTGAGTTACACAGGTCAATGAACTGAAACTGGTGTTATAGGGAACTGAACAGAAAATGAATAACTTAAGCTGTTACTGTATGTGTTTTGTAAAGTTGAATATAGGCAGAAGAGATGGATAAATACAGTCTGATGGATAGAAGGAAATGGAGAGACACAGATTACTTGAGTAATTCATCCAGCTGTCACTTACAGTAAATAAGAAAATCTTTTTTCAGTCCTAGATCAGCCCTCTTTGCACATGGTTTAGCTCCTGCTATGCCTCTTCATCCTCTCGAAAGATTTTTCAGAGGTTTAATGCCTCAGGAATTTAAGAATCCCCATGTAAGGGGTGTTTTAATACTTTGTGTGTTGGGTTGTGGGCATCACACACGGCCCTTCCTTTGCTGCTGTTACCTAAGGAAATATTCCTGAGTGGGAGGGATCGGGACAGGATTTTTGAGTGCTGTGGCAGAGGGGGCTGAGCCTGGGGCAGGACATCCTTCATGTCTGTGCCTTTGCCAGCTGGGGGCTTATGGCAAGTTGAAAACTCCAAAACCCGACCCTGTGGGGCACTGGCCATTAAACAATCAGGCGTGTTGTATCTCTAGAGCTTCTGGGTTATCCTAAACCAATTCTGTTTGTTCTTTCTGTACTGATTCAGAGTGGAACAAATCAGAGACTGCAATATGTAAGGTACTAGTGTCTAATCTACGCCCCCCCCCATTATATGATGTTTAAAAATGACTCTTTGCCTGCCTACAGCAGTCAGCCCAATGAAATAACAATTAAAGTAACTGGGGGGCCACAATATCCTTCAGGGTCCCTCATCAGGCAGCAGCAGGGCCACAGGGAGCAGATCGGGTGCTAAGTGTTACTCTTCAAAAGGGTTCTGTGGAGCAGCTACAGAGTGTTAAGTCTTGCAGACTTTTTCTATTAACTACTTCTTTAGGTAAGCATGGAGGTATTTTCTGCTGTAGTCTGAATACCAGAAATCAAATAAAAACCCCTATTTCCCGCCTTCACAAAGGAACTGCATTACCTATAAACCTTGTTTACCTTTGGGTCATGATTAACATTTCCCCAGAAGAAAGGATTTTGGATAGCCTGAGAAGGAAATGCAACACAGTGATGTGTGTGTTTATAGTATCAATGTGGGAAGAGTAAACAACGAAAAAATATTCCTATTTCTGTGATTTCTCATTTGCCTTTTTTTGTTTGCCACTTAACTGGTAATGGATAGGATGAGAAAATACTCATGCTGTGATTTTCAGTGGGGAATAATAATAACAGTCAGGTTTGTACATATTTCCAGTGCATTTTTATTTTCTTTGCTAACCCACATCCTTGTCCATGTGCCAGCAGAGAACATCTATGTAAAAGTCAGCTGTTTTTTTTATAAATACCAGAGCATCCATACTATATGTTTCCTACAGGATTTTCCACCCCCACGGGATACAATTGCCTATCCCTGACTGTGAGGTTTGTGTCCTCTTAGAGTAGTTAATACTACAGAGATTTTAGTGGTGCTAATGTGGAAGGAAAAATAAAGTCAGTGAGCGAGGTGGAGAAAAACATGTGTTTGTTTCGAAAGAATCTTGTGTAGTTGTGTGTGTTCTGGACTTGAGGAGGAGGCAGCTGCACCTCAAACTTGCTCTATCTCATGCTACAACAGCTCAGGCCACTGCTGCCCGTGTGGAGAGGTTTTGGTGAAGGTCACTCTCTCCACTTGTTCAGCTGCTGCTCATTCTCTCTTAATATAATATTAATATTCTGCATTATATAATCTAACATTATGTAATATATAAAATACATATTATAGATGTTATATTTTATATGTGCGTTTATATATTTGTATAAATATAAACAGTGGCTCCCCAGGACAGTTCAGCTTCACTGAGTTTGGTATAGTCAGTCAGGCATCCTCTCTCTCTGTTGAGAGTGTTAAGAACTTTGCAGACCTGAACTCTAAAAACCAGCAGAAACCTTAGTGTTATGTTAAAGATGTGATTCGAAATGGAGGGGGGAGAGGAATTTGTTCTATTTCTTTTGTTTGTTTTGTTTAGGATGCCAAAAATAGTATTTACTAAGTGCCCCTGTTTAGGTACTTGAGATTAATCCTACCTCTCTGTACTGAATTCCAGTGACTCACTACAAAGAAATCACCTCGACAGCCCGTAAGTTTGTGAGTACAGTTCAGGATCTATTCTTGCTTACAGCTTCCTAATAAGCAGTGAAAAACCAACATTTCAGTTCCAGGGGTAAAACATAAGAGTAGTGAAAAAAATCTTTGCTAAAGGCAAATATATTAAGTTTTGGCAACAAGCTTGTGCAAATGGCATTAATTATTGAGAGCACAACTTGTATGTCATGTAGCATTTATTAAATTGAAACTAATAGACGCGATATTTTGTTTTATAAGAAATCAGCACTGGTGGTTTACACGTATTGGCCAGGTTAGGTGTTCTTCAACAGCAGCATTTTTAGCTTTCATTCTCATACAGCTGGGCCACACAGTGGAAAAAACACATTAAAAATACAAACCACCACAGCATGACAGTGTGTCTTCCTCATAACCGGGTGCCAGAAAATTGAACAGACTTGAATGTAATTTGACACTGTGTTCATATTTTAAATTTAGGTTCTAGAAACTGAGTACAGGTGTCAATGTGCAACTGTATGTTTTGTAAGTAAAAGGACAAGTAGTTCTGTTGATTTTTTTTTTTGTCATTTGTGGTTCGTGGGCATTTGGATAATGTAAAAATATCCCACGTAAGCTGATAGGCTGGTGGTGTCAGAACATCCCTGCTTGGAATTGCGCGTTGACAGACGAGCAGATCACTTTCTGCAATGCTTTTGCAAGGGTTTAAGGAATTCGAAAGTTAGTGGAAACAGCATCTGTCAGCTGTTGTTGTAGTGTTGCTCTTCCTTGTTTAGCAAGTTGTCAGCCGCTAAATTGACAGAAAACCAGGCGAATGTATTTCTGTGTGTCAAGTGGTAGAGGCCCATTTGTGTCTTCTTTTGGCGACAGCATTGTAGGTTCATGTAAAAAAAATTCTCAGCAAGTTATTAGTGCACTGGAAGACACTGGGTTAAGACAATTGAAAATACTTGCTTTCTGCCACAGTAAATATTTAATAACTCTACTGTAAATAAGAACCAGTTGGAAAACAGAATTTACTAGCAGGATACTTCAGTTTTCTCTGAAGTGAGCTAAATGCTCCTTTTAGCAGTTAAGCCTTTACAGATGTCAGCTGAGGAGAACAAACATCTTCATAATTTATTTATCACAAGTGAAAGCTGATTTGCTACTTGTTCGTGTAGCAAATGTAGATGTTGCTTCCATTTGACTGTCTCCATCATGTCCACGTTAAAGAAAATTACAAGCTGGGATTTTAAAATAACTTTTTTTTTTTTTTTAAGGATGCTTTTCTTCCCCAAAGGTAGATCTTATGCAAGAGAATTTAATAAAGGAAAAACACTGTCTATCTGCAAAGCTTTTCAAAGAAATGTTCTTTTTTCATTAATTTGCATATATTTTTATGGTGAAGTTGCCTTAAATGCAAAGGAGGTTTCTGTGTTTGTATATGTGTGTCCTTCAGAGATATCAAACCCCCAATTTTAGACTTAGATTTTTGCAAGAATTGTATTCAGACCTATCGAAGAAGAGGAGCTTGGCCCAAATCTTTTATATTGACTATTTTACTGCACCTTTAAACACCTTTTTCACTGTGTGTGACCAAGAAGTATTTTTAAATTCTGGGGTTTTAAGACTGAGTGGAGATTTTAGGCAAACTGCAAGAAGACTTGTAGGAAAGGTCTGTTAAATATGGAAAAGGACAGAGGGAGGACAAGCCCCAAACTATTCCTTACTCCCTTATTCCCCTCCTAAGATTCCGAGTTGATACTGCAGTGAAATTTTTCTTTGGAGTGTAATGTTTACTTGAGGAAGATGGTGTTGAAGAATAAAATCCCCCCCCCCTTTTATTTTAGCTACAACATTCTTAGGATCACTTAGCTGCTAGGCTGTGCTGTGCACTGTTTGAAAAGAAGCAGAAATTGCAAGATAAGATCAACTGCTCACCTGGGGAGACTTAGAAAAGTTTCATATTTGAAGCACATGTTCCAAACCAGCTAGTCAGGAATGGATAGCATTAAATTCTTACATCTGGCACTGAGCTGCTTGCTTTTATGTTGGTTTCTTTTCTTGTTTTATTGTTTAAAAGGATAATAAAACCTCACAATAATATCTCATAATCAGCATAGCATATCTCCAGGCACCTTGAGCGTGGTGGATTTGCCAAGAAGAACATAAGTCGTGGTTTATTTTGCCTGCAGAAATGTTGAGGGTTTGCATCTGGATCCCTTTGGAAATAAATTTATGATTTGTACCAGTGCAAAAAAAAAAAAAAAAAAAAGGGAAGAGGAAAATATTCCACACTGGATGAATATATGGTAATTCGTTTTGGCTGGGTGGTAAACAGAATTAATTATCCAAGCAAATGAGGCACCTTTGGCGTGGCTTCAGCTGCTGCCATGGGTTGCCATAGATGCTTCAAAGCTAAAGTTCCAGGTATTTTAATTTGGCTTTGGTGTAGTTCTGTGGTTAGTTCTGAGTAAATGGAATAAGTTACAGAGAATAAACCCAAAATCCATCTTAAAATGAACAATAATTCCAACTCTTAGGTTTTTAGTGGGGCTTTAAAGCAAACGTTAGCTGTACTTTGCACATACTGATTTTCACGGCGTGTTTTTAGGATTGTAGGAAACACAATAAGAGCAAGGAAAAGAGTTAAACAGGGAATGCTCAGGTGTCTTCATGAGAGCTTTCTCTTCAGGATTCTTTCCAAATACTCTACTTTTTTTTCCCACTAATTCCTTTTTATTCTTAAATCTAATTAAGTGAAATGTTGATGTCAGTGGACTATTTATCTGCTGTGTTGGTTTCTTTATGTCAAATGTGTGTCAGCTGGAGAAGTGTCGCTGCAGGGTGCACTGGTTGTTCCTCCTCCCTGGATACTGCTGTGGCTGCTCTAAAGGCCAGGTGGTTCAGCTCACACTGATCTTATATTTCTGTTTCTGTGGCTTCTGCTCTAGATATTTTTTTTTACCAGTTCAAATCCCTTTATAATTTTTGAAAGCAACTGTTTCCTTAGGATCCTGAGGGAATCAATATCCATGCACCTTTTGGACATCCTAGTCCCAGCTGGTGGCTGTAGGGTATTTTCTTCCCTCCGGTTGTGTTAAGGTGCTGTGGTGAGTCTTTGCTACAGATAGCCTTTAATCCTCCCCTTAGTCTGATGCAGCTACTTTTAGCTCTCTCTGAGGAAAAGGTTCTTCTGAAGGTGTCAATCAGAATGTTATCCCAGGAATGTCTAGATGGTGTTTCCAAGAGGAGGAAAGCCATGCTTTGAGCAGTGGTGTTTGGTCAGTCACATTTACGTGTTCCGATGTCCTTCTTTGCTGGAGCCAGAAACGGGACAGTGATTACGAGACCTGTGCATCCCCTTTGTCCTGCATCCTTTTAGGCCTGTTCAGTATTTGGCCAATGTAAATAATTTTGTGACTTGTTTTTTCCAGGCTTACAGCTTATCTTTGATGTGTGGGTCTAACCATCTAGAATAGTTGTGCACTGTTCCATTTTCCTTAATACATCATAAACTTGCCTGTATTACTAAATTGGGTTTTTTATTCTTTTCTTATAGATAAACTATCTGAAAACCTTCTGTGAATAGACTGCTGTTCCAAACAGAGTTCTGATTACTAAGCAGTTGGTTTTTTTGCCATCAGCAAATGATCATTCATTTACTAATGTAATGAACCATTTTAAGAGAGTTTGTCTTGTCTCCCGTTAGTGTTGGTTATAATCATTTGTCTGATTCAGCCTCTTAACTCCATGAAAATTGTTCCCATCAAATTATATTTTTAAACCATGACAATGCTAAATGCAGTTAATTGTTTATGGAATGTTCTGGATCATAGTGATAGAGACAATTTGGATCAATCAGGTGGCTCTAACTAAAGCATATGGATAAATTACTGCATCACTGTGTTTCAGAAATCATTAGTGTTGCTTTGAGAAGTGCCAGTCTCAAGATGTTAGCAAATTTAAGGGGAAGACAGAAAAAAAAAATCCGTTTTAAAACCTTGGTTTAATTTAAAAGTTAATGCTGAAAAGTGTACAATTGAAATTTTATTTTCCTTCTGTTACACCCACTGATGACTGCCATGAGAGCAATAGGCCAGACATGGGATTAAAATTGTGCTCGTTGAGTAATTTACTAACTACTATACTGCAGTTCCACTCTTTTTTTAGACTGCTAGCTTGAACTATAGACTTGAGAATTCTTACACCTTTAAGACATTTTACTAAACAAATATGAATTTAATATTGAGAGTTACAGAATGGAAAATATAGCCTATACAGTGCTTACAGTATTTCAAGGGCTGAATTTAATATAAAAATGCCATTTTTCATGGGAACATATAAATTGAATCACGAAGAAATACTTTCCTTCTAAATCTCTTTCTGTAGACAGACAATTTCATCAAGCATGCTCTCAATAGAAAATGTGACTGTCAAGGTGTGAACATGTCTTGAAACAGTCCTTTAATTTGCCATGGGAAGTTATTATGCTGACTGTAAATACTGTAACTTTCTCGTGCTAAGTAAATCCAAAATGAAATCTAGACAAGCCATTAAGAAAATAAAGCTTTGGTTTAATTCCGTTGCATTCCAGCGTTGCGGAAAGACACATCTTGGAATTGGAACTGACTGAAACATTTTAGACTGAATATATTGACAGTGAAATCTGATTATTTTTCTGGAGATGCTCAGGTATATCAACTTACTCTGAGTTGCCAGCAATATCCTGTAAGGGCTGTTGGCATCTCCGCCAGCCTTTCCCAGCTCCTCATGCTGCGTGTCCCTCTGGTATTATGGATCAGAAGCTCCTGGTTAGGAAGCCTTGTTCATATCTAAATAATGTTGGGTTTTTTTTAACCAGGACAATTCAGTTGCCCTTTCCATGGCCTGGTCCCTCCACAATGCCTGGAGAAACACATTTGGTCCTGTTTGTCTTTTATACAGATCTCTACCAGTGCCTGAAGTATTTGTTTTATGAGGGGTAGGTCAGGCTTTACAAGGGCTCGTGTCAGCCGCCCTCATCTTGCCCAGGCATTTGGGGAGTGCACGTGCAGGACTTGCATAAGCTTTCATTCAGCATAAGGATGTCTAATATAGTTGCTTTTCAGCTTTGATTGTATTTCCTTGTGTGACTTCCTCACCTAAATCTTAATTGTGCTGGAACAAGTAAGTAAGTAAATAAATAAATGTGATTATTTTAAAAACTTCAGGTTGATTTTTAAAAAAATATCTGCTCGCATTGAAAATATGGGAGCAAAACAACTTGGAGGAAAACAACTTGGAGATGTCTTGTGTATCTTTTAAATACTGTGTTGAGGAGTGCATCCCTTATTTTTGTTAAAATTTGCAATTAATGATCAGTGAGTGTAAGAAGAGTTTGTGAAGAGGTAGCCAGCTTCATTTTTTTTCCCACGACATACATTTGTCTTCTCAACTTGATCAGTAATAAGCAAACTGTTCTCTTGATGTTGCAGAAGCTCACACTTGGGAGTTCAAAGCCTGGCCTGTGTGTCTGTGACTTAAGCATCACATAAGGGAAAGGGAAAATATTTTCTTCCCGATAATTTCTTTTATTTTAAGTATTTTTCTGGTGGTTGTTGTTTTTTTTTTTCATTCACTAGAATGCTTAAAATCATTAATAAAGTCAGAAAAGTCCCTTGCCTTGGGATTATTGGGATTTTGTTGCTAACCAGCAGAAAGGAAAGACTCACTGCAGGTAGAACTGAGCTTCCTATGATACTTCCACACTGTTGGGACAATTTTGATAAGTAGTTATTGTATAAAAAGGAGGATTTTCAAATGCTTTACTGATCGTTGGCTATCAAGGGCTGTGCTGTAAGGAAATTTTGAAGAGCGTTTAAGCAGATTTTAGGGCTGTGTCCATTAGGAACTGATGTCAGTCGGCTCGGGAAGAGCATCCACGGTCGTTACCTGCTGTTCCAACCGAAGCACTGATACGTGTCACAGCTAATGATGCCTGCAGTTTTGGTTTGCATCCAAAATGTTTTCCTTTTTTTTTCTCCTCTGAAACTCTCTGTTAAAAGGAAAAACTTTATGTGTGCTATTTATCTTTCTTATGCATTTAGGAACTAAAGAATGATCTTGGTCTTTCTCATTTAAAAAAGAAAAATAAATTCTTGAAACTACCTCATCTTATGAAGCTCAGCTGAAGAACAGGAAATTTCTCTTGAGTTGGTGTTTTTATTTTGCTGTTTAGAGGCTTTGTGGTGGCCAGAGTATATATTTTAGGCAATTTTCTGTGACTGCTTGAAGTAGAAAGCCCTGAGGTGTGTTTTATTTGTCAGGTGTGACCAACCAAAGCAAGGGTTAAACAGAGTCCTCCAAAAACGTCAGGTCATGTAAAAGCACATGCCAAGTCTGTAAAGTGAAAGGCATGTGAGAAAACAGGTCATAAATCACTGTGTCTGCAGGAGATGAAGTCTCCAGTATTTATTATTTACGCACCATTTTGATTTGTCCATAAGGAAGCTCCTTGTCAGGGTAAATACTGTAACTGTAGTGATAACATCCAGCATCCAGCAGTGGGGCACAGCTAAGACAGCAAACATCCTCCTACCACGTTTCCAGAGATGAAGGGGAGCATTTGTCTCATAGTAATTTCTTTTTTTATGGGAAACTATATATAAACCATTGAAGAAAAAAAACTGAAGGCAAAGAGGGGTTGTTAAAGTGTCTTAAGGAAACACATATATTTCTTTTCTTCATGTATTCCTGAGCAGCAAGGAAGAGCAAAAAGTTTGGGGTTGTGTTTTTTTTTTTTTTTTTGTGAGAGCTTTTGTAAAAAAATGGGTTTAAATTTCTTTTCTTAAGACAGCTTTTCATATGCATCTATTTAAAACATGTTTGGTTTTTTTGTATGTGTATATACGTGGATCTGAGTATATTTATAGCTCTGGCTGGAGCCAAACACGTGAAGGCAGACGTGAGTTCCCCTCTGTACCTCTCTAGACCCACACGTGCTTTCCTGCTCCTCCAAATCCTTTGAGGAGAGGCTGCCAGATGGAGTGAAGTGACTCCATACACATGCATCCAAATATGTAAAAAAATACAGGTTTCATACAAACCTAAAAGGTTTCCGAGTGATCTGAGAACGTTTCAGGGGTTTTCATGAGACCACCTGTTTGCTCTTCCTTTGTTGCAGATACCAGCTCTTTCACTGCAGTGTGCTGGCACCGCACCTTAGCTCACTGAGCTGGGTGCTTCTGTGGGAGTCCTCTCTTGTGCTGAATCTCTCTGGCTGTGCAAAAAAAAAAGCAAATTGCTCTTCAAGATCTTAATAGTCGCTGAAGAAAAGGCCGTTATTTTGTGACAGAACAGAGTGTGTATCTGCAGAGCTTGTTCAGCAGTTGGGAAAGATGGGAAAGGGTTGTGTGTTCCCAGCACACCTGGACCTTCTGTAGAAGTGACATATGGGGAGATAAGACTGTGTGACACTTTTTTTTACATTACAGTGACTATTCTGAGATGCACTGGCTGTGTGATTTTTCTGTGTTTGACTCTTATCTTGCTTAAAAGTTTGTAATTATCAAGTGGGCTTTTATTGAGAATGACACATTCTGATATGTCATATGAGAGCATTTTATGCACTCTAACCAATTATAATTCAATTTAAAGTAAAACATTCATATATCTCTCTTTTTGCTTTGTTAAAGAAGTATCAGTGTGGAAAGTTTAGGCTTTGTTGTTTTTGTAAGAAGCTGGTATGTTCCTTGGGGACAGTGTGCTGAACCAGTATGAACCAGTAGTCTGACAGCTTGGGTTTCATCCCTAGCCTATTCACTGTTTTTCTCCTCAATAACTCTCTTTATCTTTCTGTTTATCTTTCTGTTTTCCTGCTTGTCTCATGTACAAAGTGGGAATAACAATGCTGGGGCTTCAATGGAAATAAAGCAGAAATTTCTTTCTGAAAATCAATAAGTAAAATCTATGTGTTAGTGACCTAAGGTGCCTTCCCCCCTTTTTTTTTTTTCTCTAAATAAGTTGTCTTGAGAATTTTCATCTCAACTTGGACAAGATGCCCCTGGAAGTATCACGTATCTCGTCAAAATAGAGTAAAAAAAACGTTGCCTGAGCTGAAGGCATTTTGTAAACTGCAGAGACAAAAAATAGCTTTAAAAGTTTTCTCAGAGATGTGTGATTTCCCTTAGCAGGAGGGGAAGAGAGAATTTTATTCTCTGACCGCATTCATGGAAGTAGTTTTCATACGTAATTTTTGCCAGCAAACATCCCCCTCCACATATTCCCCAATTTTGTGCCTCGTAGGCACGGGTGGCTTCTTTTGAACAAGCTTTTCCAAAGGGATGCAGCAAACCCTTGGTACAGAAAGGTTGGTGTTGGCGTCTCAGGCTCTGCCGTTTCCAGTACGTCTCCATCTCCGTCTCGTGTGGCTCCCTCCTGGCAGCACAATTCCCGGGGATCTGTCAGAGATGGATGTGGAAGCAGAGGAGCTGCAGCGTGTACGAGTAGCAGAAGACAGGATGAATAGCTCCTGAGGGTGTGCAACCCACAGGAAGACAAAGGAGAGAGCACTCCAGCTCCCAGGGAAGAGGCATCATTTCTCAGCATGATTAAGTACTTCCACGGAGCTGCAGCAGCTACAATAGCACTTACATCTGGTAACTTATAGCTTTTATAGAATGCCTTTGCCAGATTTTTCGGTATTTCAGTGAACATATGTATGTTTATGTTGGAGAAAGGAGTTTGCTTTAATGTCATCCCTTCTGAGACACACTTGGTAATAAACAACTCCGGATCACGCCTTGCATTTTTTCATCAGGAGTGAACTCAAAATGTTACGCTGAATTTCAGACTAACACTAGAGAATACACCTGGGCCTTTGATAAAATATGTGTATCTCAAGGCAGGATTAGTGTGTGAAATTCAGACTCCCTGAGTTTGTTATTTTCTAAGTTTTAGGTCGTTTGATTTTGTCACTGAAGTGATTAGAGTTGAATGGAGCTTCGTGCATCCAGGTTGGGGAATGTGAGGAATTGGTGCCATGTGTTTCCCATTGTGGGAACCTTTATGATGTCATCGTCAGGTACATGCTCAATATGCCTTCCAGACTTGGCATGCTATTTAGATTGCATGATTGGTTTGGACTGTGTCAGGACAATATTCATGTTTCCCTCGGTGCACAGATATTAAAATATTTAAAGCATTTAATCTACAAGAGGAAAGATCCCCCCGAAAAAAACCCCAACAAAACGAGAACGTTTATATTCCTGATGAAAATGTGTACAGCATCTCATTTAACATCTTGACCTCGTTTTGCTGTGGGGACTCTAAGAAATTCCCTATTCAGTGGAGCACTAGTTCTCACCTATCCATCCTTAAGTACTCTCAGAAAAAACACGTTTTTGGTCCCAGTTGCTAGAAATAAAGTCCTCCTCCTGTCAGCATATGGATAACAGCTGTCATTACCACTAGCCAGTTATATTGTCTGCTGTCCCAGTCCTTTATCTGTCCAACTCCAGACGCTATTTCAGAAAATCAGAATAAATAATCAAGGCATGTGGAACTGAGGCCAAGCGATTTTATTTACAACACCTGTTGCTTTTTAGAGGGTTGGCAGAGTCAGGCTGAGCCACACGGCTTTTCTGGGTTTCCTGACTGGGCTGGAAAATGACCTTTGCAGGTTTTTAGGTAACTCTTAATTTTTTTTATTTTCATTAAAAGGTTTCTTATTTTATTGATCTGTATTCTCACTGCAGTTCTCTTTAAATACCCCTGGGTTTTCTTGTTTTTAAATCTTTGATATCTAGTGAAAGCCTTTCTATTTCCTCAGATGTTTCCAAATTTTAACTTTTTTTTTTTTTTCTTAATTTCTGCCTTCTGAAAACATGTCAGTTTAAGCTGAGATGGTTTTGATGTTTCAAACTAAGCAGAGGTTGGATGTCAGTATTTGAATGCCAGCCCAGGCCAGGCTGGGCTGACTCCCGTAATGGAGGTCATGGCTTGGCCACTGGTGTTTTGGGCCACGTCATCTTTGGTGTTTTGAAGTTGCAGTGACCTAGAGCAGCTCAGCACAGCTATTCCAGCTGTGCTTCCTTAGGTGTGACCTTGGAAAGGAATCCCTCATAGGAGTTGTTTAAGGCACACCTGTTTGTTATCTTTAGATGAACTGGCAGAGCTGGAAGTAGAAAGGCTTTGGAGGACACAGACACTTCATTGGGTCAGACAAATTATCTTGTTTCCCTGAGTGTGCTGATTGGTTTGGTGATTAATATTTTATCTGTGCAGAAACCTTTGTCTAACTTTTATTCCTAAACTGTGACAAAAGTAACATCTTGTTCAGTCAGAATTTACGTTGGGTTTCTGTGTTGAAATTTAGAAAGCTACAAAGAGGACTCAAGTGTCTAACAATCTGAACTAGAACTCTAAGAGGCACTTAGGCTGGCAGGGACCTCTGAAGGTCATGAAGTCCAATGTCCCTCTAAAGCACAATCAGTTGTAGCAATTTTTTAAAAGTTAATGTTATCTCCATTTTGTCACAGGAAAACCGGAAACTTGAAGCCTGAAAAATGGAATATGTTTCTTGAAAATGTATGTAGTACATGATACATCTGTATGTTTTTAGCATCCAGTTCCAGTGTGGTATGGCTGCCTTTGCTACCTGTGTCAACAGAGGTGGGAAATTATGTACTTGGGTTCCGATGCTGGTGATTTTATATGCTATTTAAAAAAAAAAAATTTTTATTGCTTTTGTGAGAATGGATTGGTCTCTAAGTTTACAGGTATGTAAGTACAGGACAGAAAAGAGAAATTAAAATGCAGCCTCTTGCTCAGCAATATGCATATATTTATCTTAATTTGAAATAATTGCTTTCTTACGTAGCTGCCAGTGATTTCTCGTTTCTGTGGGTAAACAAAATTTATTAAAGAGTTAGAGAAGCTAAAATACATTCTGGATAAAAAGGCAGACATCAAAACTACGTAGAACAGCCTTTTCTGCACTGAAAGTTTTTGGAGGCTCTGTGAAATAGCTGTTCATGCTTCTGCCCTCCAGGGCTTTTTCTTGTGTTAGCAAGGATGTCATGCAACATGGATTGTATCTAGAATGTACATCATGTCTGTCTATAAACATACATATTATACTCAAATCCAGAATCCATACAACAGACCTTTGAATGTTCAAATTTCCTGGTGAGATGTCTCAGTGGAAAATGAGCCCAGAGGGAGTTAAAGTGGTTTCAATGCAGTTTAAGACCAGTAGCCTGAGCCTGCACCCGTTTCAGTGCTCCTAGGGTGGAAAGTATCCAGGGGGAAGGAAGGAATCAGGGAGCTGAAGATGTTGGTGATCCAGAAGGAAAAGCTGAAAAGGCTGTTCCAGTGCAAAACTCTTTCATAGGTGCACCGTTGGCATTTTCTTATAATGTATTTTGTGTATTAACCTTGGCTCTAGAATGTGAAGTGACCACTATGCTTTTTGCTCCTTCTTTTTAAATATATTGTGCCAAAGAGAGACATAACGGTTTGTGGAGAGAAAAGAAAATGCTTGGAGCTGAGTTCTCGCCAAATAGACATAATTATGTTGTATGTACAGAAGAAAAAGCATCATTGTATGAAATCTGCTTTAGCAGGGCATGTCCAGTTTTAGAAACTGTACACACCACTAAAGACAATGATATTCTCATAATCTCTTTTTCTTAAAACCTGCATGCCAAAGTGAGATTAAAAAAACACCTACCAGTTCAACACGTCCTTTCAAAGACCATGAGTGCCTCTAAGTGGCAGGAGTAAATAGAGTGGCAGAGATAAAACTCCATGTAGTGCACTCCAAATGGGATTGAACATGAACAAATCCCTGCTGAAAAGATCTCCTACTTTGTAATTTCCTCCGTTGGAATTACTGCAGTTGAGAGGTGAAAAAACAGAATGAAGACACTGTGTGACATGAACATGAGGAGGTGCTGTGGCTTCCCCAGGTGGAGTTGTCTTCAAGACTTCTTCAAACATACCCATTTTTAGCAAATCTGTGTAAGGAATGACACCTCTGTTTTCCAGTGCCCCTGGAATTACTCATATTTTCATGTTATTTATTCTTCAGTCACTGAGAAACACTAGAGCAGGTTTTTAATTTTTTCTTATTTTATGCCCCTACTGCCCACCCAGTACATTTCTGGAATGGGCAGCTCATGGGGGAGGCTGGCAGGGAAGCCAAGTCCTCGGCAAACTCTGTAGGCTCCGTGGGTGTTACCTGTGTATGGCACATCTCTGAGAATGTCTTTGGAAGAGGGTCCTTCTGCCTGGTATTTATCACGCAGTGGAGTCCCTGTTACCACTGCTGCAAACCTCCAGTCTGATACAGGTACTTCGTTTTGTGATGGGATTATTGATTTCGTGTGCTGGTGCTTTGATCTCATGCATCAGCCCCCAAATCCAACCTTCTCCAACAGGTACAAGTCCACCCCAAAAGGACAGTTCTCTTTGGAGAGCACCCCAACCACCCTGGAAGAAAGTTCCCGTTTTCTGTAGCCTTGCTAGAGAGCATTAGCAGGTGTTTTTTCCACACAATGGCTTTAATTAGATATCTTTTACCTTAACAGAATAAATATCTATTAGATGCCTACAAAGACAATAGAAGAATAAATTTTTCCTTATTTAGATTTGTTGCCTTCTTGATAGGAGCATTCCCCATGCTCCGTCCCTGACAATTCCTTTGGCAGTTATGTAACCTTCATTTTGCTCTATAAATTTTCATTTCAAGTTCATATATAAATGCTTGTGTAAAACAAGTATTTTCTGAGAGGGTTTAAACATTTTATTTATTTTTACTCAATAAGTAAAATATGTTCTACTATAATGACACATTTGGTTCCCCCAACCCTAAAAAAAAATAAAAAAATCCAGAACTTTGTTTTTCATTAATAGCAGCAGTGGAAGATTTCCTCAGGTTTTAAAACTGTACTTAAGATAAAAATGTATTCTGTATGGTCTCAATTAGTGTGAAAATGTGCAAATGTCACAGATTGTTAATTACTTGAAGCCAGAAACATGGGAGAAGGAAAGGAGGTCCTGTAGTTTTCCTTTGATGTGGACATGCTCTAGAGGATGGCAGCTCCCCCATAACTTAGTGCTGAATGAAGGAGGGGGGTGTCTCCCAGGTGATAAATTTGCACTCTGGAGCCTGGAATTTATTATAAGCTGTGGAAGCTGAGATAGTGGCCACAGGGTCAGTTTAGGAAAACGCTGCCAGCAAAACAGTTATCTGGGCCTGGTACTACCAGCATGATATAATTAAATATGTTGTTTGGCCAGCAGATCAGAGTGGGAGTTGGAATTAGGGTATGAGAGTGCCAAACAGGCAGGCTGCAAATCAGCCCTGCTAGTCGCATTCTTCCTTATTTAAAAGGGAAAAAAAAAAGGGGGGGGAGAAAAAAAAGAAGAGTGAAAAAAATTTGTTCATGTTGTCATTACCTCTTGAAAGAAGGTCTTAGAAAGTCTGACACTTAGAGGAGAGGTAGGAGGACAAGATGGGGTGAAATGGCAAGGCAAGATTGATCCTTGAGAGGCTCAGGGAGTGGGGCAAACCACGTTACAAATGGTAATAAGGCAAGTTAAGAAAAATGATACCAGATGTGGCTGTAATGCCAACAATCAGCAAAAAATGTAAACATATATAAAGCTGTAGTAATAAAGCTGTAACAGCTGTAATGTTCAGGATGGAAAGAAAAACGAGGTCTCTCTTTTTAACTTGAGCTCTATCAGGCTCTGGCCTCTATGGATGTTTGTTTTTCCCCTTGTCCGTTTCATCCTGTTAGGACAATGATCCATCTTCACGGAAATTCAGGAGAGACCGTTTCCAATGTTTTGTGTAAAAAACAAAACGCAGCACTGGCAACATCTCTTACAACAAACTTTTCTATTTATATCAGAGAATGCTTTTGAGTTCAGCATATTTCACAACCGGTTAAATTTCTGAGTGCGTGGAAGCGTTTGAAAACTCATCCCGTTCAACTCCAGCCCTGTGCACCGCTGGACCCACATGTCTGTGTGGGCTGTCTGTCCTTCTCTACCCTTTAAGAGTTTCCTGACCTGCAGTGTCCACTGGTGCTGGCACGATGGATGTGGGGCCACCCAGGAGGCCACAGGGCTGCCCGTGAATCTGGTTCCACTGGATTTGTGACTCCCACGGTCTACGTGGGCAAGACTTTAAATTACTTGTCTCCTGTTCAAGACCTGCAGGGCTCTGCCCTGGCAACACTGTCAAACCTGTTGAGAACAAGGTGACAGTTTTAAGGCCAAACCTTATTTTCTCATCACCTATAGGAACAGAGAGTTCTTACACTTTTTCTCACTTTTTTTATATGCAGGACTACCTTATAAGTGTAATTTTTCAAAAGGCCATGAAATCTCTGTTATTCCCATAGCATGTGGAGTGGTCCATGTCTGCAGAAAGCTTTGGTTTTCACTTATGAACTTAGTTATTCAGTGTTTGATAATTAAGGCTGCTTTTCTGTCGATCCCGTGACTCTTCCTAGCTTTAATGACGCAACAGCCTTTGGATTATTTATCAGTAATGGTGAAAAATGTCAGGACTTTGAATTGTTCCCTGCTTTTTGGGACTCCCTAATAATTGCACCACATCAGTCTAGTGAGTTAGTGCAGTCCTAATGCATCCTGAGTGTGAATGACTAAAAAGCCATGTGGCTGTTGTAAGAGCTGTAAATTTTGCGTGTAACTGTGCAAAAAAGTACAGCCCTTTATGGTCTGTGGTGTTGAATCACCAAGTTTGTGCCACACTCACTTTATGGGCTCTTATGTATATGATTAAAGGGAAATATTTTTTAATAAGCCTTTTTGTAAAACTATACTCTGAGCTTACAGGGAGTGGATACATTTTAATAGTGCTTGGAATTTCCACTCCTGGTTATTATACAGTGTTGTTCAGTCCTTTCCTTATTTAGTAAGGAAGCTTGTGAGATTGTTATCTGTCAGATGTTGTCCCACTCGGCTTCAGCATTTCATTCACGTGTTCTCCCAGTCTTTAGCGTGGCATAAGTACTTCCTATCTTCTTTTGTTCTGATTTGTTGGCTGCATCCTTTATTTGCATTCAAGAGGGAAATGTCCTAATGCAAGGGCAAAACGTTGTGATTGCTTCCATCAGTTTGGCTCAATTAGCTGGGATGACTGGGTGCCTTTAGCATGACTGCAGCAGGATTTCATGCTTTTCCAGTACGTGAGGAGTGTTGCTGTCAAGAGGAGCTGGAGAGAGCAGCAGGATTGTCTGCTTGCTTGTCTGTGTTGGTTTTGCCTGTGACAGTTTGATTTGCTGCTACGAGTTCCCACATGGTCACCGTTTCTGAGACATATTCTTCTGCTAAGATGAAATGAGGTCTGAAATCTGTGACTTCTACAGGTGTGTCAATACGTTAGTTCAAGTAGATTTCCTTATTCCCTCTCCTCTGTACTGATTACACAAAGCACATTCAATAATTCAGATTTTTGAGTCATGCTTGGGACAGAGTCGATCATCTCATTAGTCATTTATTATTCCTTGCTATTACTGCTTCTTGCCAAATGGAATCACCAATTCTGTCTGGAACACTTCTCTAACTACCTGTGTTAGTTCCTGTCTGCAAACTTGAACTATATAGAAGAGGCAGTCTTAAAACAGGAAAATCTTCAGGTGGAACAAATGTTTTTGCTTGTTGCTGCTACAGCAATAAGAACACAACCTGTCAGGTACTTCCTACTTTATGTGAGGATCAATCTTCCAGTAGCTTCCTCCTCACGCTTCTCTTGCTCATATTCAATGCTACAGCAAGCCCTGTGTGCTGTAAGCACCTGTGGTCAGACTCCCTTCCCTTCTGTGTAGTGATGTGGAGGTGCAGAATAGAGTATTTCTGCAAAGAAGAAATTGCAGGGAGAAGAAATAGTTGTTGGAGGGGAAAAATAACCTGTTCCAGCATCGTAATGAGCCACTTCTCTCAAATGCTTGTACAAAAGTATTCTCCAGAAGAGCTTGCGATAAAAAAAAAAACTAAGGCCTCTGGGAGCTGTTTGGTATTGACTTGAAAATAGGGGAAAAAAAAAAATCTTTATGCAACCCCCCTGAAAAAACTTGGCGTTGAACTTTGGACAGCAAATGAAGTAGAGAGGGAAACTGCTCTTTTCAAGTTAACTTACTAATTTGCTGTGATTTTTGTTAATCAGATTTATAGTAACTCCAGATGAACATTTGAGATGACAGTGTGTTATCACAGGTATCTCTGCCCTTCACTGGAAGGCTGAAATAGTTGTTCAAGATGTACAGTTTATTTTCAACGCCAATAATTGACTGGAATTGCTTGTTCACTCTCTTGTCTCTGATCTGTGTGAGGCTGCAGAAGCTGCTCCTGCCCCACCAGGTCCTGCACCAGCCCCAGTGAGGCAGGAGGCTGCTGAGATTCCCATCTCCAAGCCCACGGAAGATGCTCTGCTTTTTCCATCACAGAGGAGCAAATTGTGTGGGGGTGATTCAGTGCAGGCAGAAACCCCCTCCAGCCCTTTGCCCTGGAGATAAGAATGGATAAATAAATAGTGACACTGTGGTCAGGGAGGCAGGTTGTTCACAAGGGAGGCAAGAAGTCAAGTGTGGGAGTTTGGAAGCTGGTGCAGACTGGGAGGAGGGAAGAAGAAAGTGTGGGCAGTCATTTGTTTTCTTGTTGAGTGCGCCATTTAGTTTGCATTTTCACTGTAGTTAACACAAGCTACAGAGGTCTTCACATAGAGTTTTATATAAATATATAAAAATTATTAAAAAAAATCTCTTTCTAAAATATTTTTACTTTTAGTTCAAAATGATACTATAAATGATACTGTAATCGCTCTCATGTCCCCCTATTTTCTTTTAGGGAAATATAAGTGTTTCTGTGAAAAAAATCTTACATCTGGAGTAAACAAAGTTTAAAATTTGAATTACCAGTAATAAGAACACAAATATCTGTGTGCTTTTCTTATTTTGGGTGTGAAGTGGTGCTGGGTTACTGCACTGGCTCCTCACAGCAAATAGTGTCACTCCACAGTGCTCAGATCCACTGGCAAGAAGTAGCTTGGCAGAGATTGAAGTTTAATCAATCAGTGATGTTTCAGAAATGAGTTGCGGGGCAAAAGGCCCAGTGTGTGGGGTGAGTGGTGGGTTCCAGGTGAGCTGCTCAGGCGTTCCGGGTACCTGAGGAGAGGGAGGGAGCTCTGCTCATCCCGCCTCTCTCTCCCCCAGGTGTCACTGTTGGCCCACAGTGTGCGGGTCGGATGCTCCTCCGGCTCCATCACCTGTGGCGTACCTGTGGCACAGAGGTCTGAGACAGGGCATGTCCTCTGTCAGCAGTGTGGCCAGAGTTAGGTGACAGCCACTGAAATACTGCCGGCTATTTTATTGTACATCTGAAACAACGCTCTTCTGCTCAGTGCAAGTCGTGGTTTTCACTTCTAAGCTCTCTCCCTGTCCATCTGCCCCAGAACTGAGCTGGTAGGAAGATCAAGGAGCTGTGGAGCAGTATTTGAGCCTGAGGTGAAACCTGGCTGTGCCTGGACCACCATCCCTCTCCTGCCTGTGTCTCCTCAGCAGGGTGAGAGGTTCCCTGGCTCTCAGGAGCTGAGTGCTGTGAGTGAATCAGAGCACAAAAAGCTTTGCAGCTGCCCCGTGGCTGCACCCTGTGAATCCCTGGGTCTCCACACAGAGCTGCCCCTCCCTGGGGTGGCCCCTTGTCACCCTGCTCATCATCCACCCAGCACTGCATCCAGGTGCTGCTCTGCTCTTTGCTGAGGGGACACAGCCAGGAGCGAAGGGACACGAGGGAGGGAAGGCGAGCTGGGGAGTGCCGGGGCCCTTGAGGAGTGAGAGCACCAGCAGGTTCACTGGGGCATTCTGCAGTATCCCAAAGCTGGCAAGGTAGGATATTTGGCTTCCGGATGACTAAAACATGATGCAAATTAAATGTCTCCTGAACACAGTTTTAATGTCTGTGAGGCCGCTGGTGTCGTCGTGCCAGTCGCCCTCAGGAGCAGGGCGGGAGCGGCCGAGGGCGGCCGAGACCCCGCAGCGCTGGTGGGCGTCCCCTTCAAACGGGGTCTGCTGCCATAATGAAATAATTACAGAATCCCAGGCTGTTATCCAATTACCCTGACATTTCACCATTCTTTGCCGTTAACTGGATTAGGTCCATTGTAAAAGGATTAGAGCTGGAGCAGAGCGGAGCGAGGCGCCTGCACCGGGGACAGTCACTCCCGGCTCCCTGCGATGGCCTGTGGGGAGGTAACTCACTACACACGATAGCACAAAGTGTTTAAAATCTGTGATGGTGTTGTGGAAGTCTTGTGCATCCTTGAGATGGATTTTTCTAGTAAATAAGTCAGGGTAGCAGAAAAGAGGAGTGCTTCTCTGACTATTTTCTCTTCATAGTTGCTGCCTGTTGCCATCTGTGTTGCCACAGTAGCCAATGCCCATTTTCTGGAGAAACGAAATACCCCAAATATTTCTGCATTTGAAATGCTGGAATTCATTTAATGTAAAAGTTGGTTTGATACTATGCCTTCTCTCTGAATTAACTGTTTTTAAAAATACTAAATTGATAATAATAATTTCAGTAAGTTTGCAGCAGATTTGGTACTTCTGTAACCCACAGCTTTTAACTTGCATTTTTTTTTCCTTTGTTTCTTGCTTCTTTCTGTCTGATTTGGGTTGGTATAAACATTGAGTGATGGTTGTTATTAACTCGTCAGACTGTGCAGATTTCAATTTCCAGTCTTACACTTCACTCACATTAAGCACACTGTCACTAAATACACTTTGATTGTTATCATCTTCCGCACACGATGTGCCTTGGTGTGCTTTCTCCTCACAAAATCCAGCATTTCCGAGGCTGCTGAAGAGCTGCTTTTGTGTTGAGGTCCAAGAACCGTATCAGCAACAATAAAGAAAAGAGTAGGGGGAAAAAAAAAGGAAAAAAAGGAAATGGGCTTGTCAGAGTTGAGAAAGGAAAATAGTGTATTAAAATTGCTTTGAAACTACTTCATTCTGCTTGTGTCTTTCCTGCCAAATCGTGCTCTCATTGAAGTCAATGGGATCTTTGCCACGGAATTAAATAAGGACTTAATGGAACACTGCTAACGTCACTGCCCTGGCTTTCCCCCTCCCCTTCCTAAAATGCTTTTCTTCCCTTCTTTCATGTCTTTTTTTCTTTTTTCTATCAATGAAAGCCAGCATAATAATTATCTGGAGCCATGTTTAGGGAGCGTAATTGTAGTATCTTTTTACATACGTGTGTTTGCTCTAAAACATTAAATCTGATTTATTTTAGTTCCGGCAAAGATTTGCTCTTCTCTAGGCAATACTAGAGGGTTCTTAAATTGCATCAATTGTGTCAGCATCTTATGAAGCAAGCATCTGTGAGAAAAGAAACAGGTTAAAAGCTGCGTATGAAGTGGCTGTGTTGCCATCCCAGAGCCTTCCTTCCCAGACCTGTGGTGTCACTGCCTTTAGGTCGACACAGTGGTTCTTGAAGTCTGGCTTGGGAAAAACTGTAATTGTTTTGGATTTCCTTAGTGGTAGTCTTTGGATTTGATTCACTAGCAAAAATGTCTTGCAAGTGTTCTTGCCTATGAAATTTAGGTATTTCCAAACATTTCATCCTATGTAATTGTTTGGAAAATTTTGAAGTAAAAGTGCTCCAACAGTTATTTTTTTTGTTTAACTAAAAATTTTGCCAAAAGTGGAGCCATTCCTGCTGTTTCAGTTTCCCTAAATGAGAAGCTTACCCTATTAGGAAGATCTCAGATCTATTGCATTTTGCTATTCCAATTTCTGCTGTGGACACAGCTTTTGAGCTCAACTAGGCGTAACCTTTCAGTCTTTCTAAATGAGGCTATAGTTCAGTAGTTCAAATTTAGAAATTTACAGCATTTACAGTAAAAACTGCACCTCTTATGCTTTAGTAAGGCAAGTTCCTCCCCTGATCAAAACCAATCAGAATATGTACAGATTTCTTTTTATTGGGTGCCTTGCTGAGGGACTGGGGCTGTACTTCCCTTTAACTGCTGTAATGGAATAGGGGTAGGAAATAAGACATGCAGAAAGCTTTCTGTTGAAGTTCTCCCAGATTCCACACCTAATTTTCCTTTAAAGTATAGAGCTTAAGCCGCTCATTTTTCCACTTCATGTAAAATAACCCTAAAGCAAAGCAGATTTTGACAAATTCCTCCTCGTGGCCAATAAGTGTAGCCTTTCCAAGCAGGTTACACTTGACCCTTTGGTAACTCTTTTCCTACCTCTCTCCCTACTTTTCCTCTGCCATCATCTCGTGGTTTTACGGGTCCTGTCTTCCCCATTTCCTAATTATGTCCGTGGAACTTGATCAGTGTATGAGTAATTGGAGTTGTGATACAGGCTTACAGCATGCATTACAATGTAATATGAAATGTAGACACTTCTGCTCTAAGTGGAAGTGACAGATCAGAGCTTACAAATTGCATTCATTCACTTAAGAACCGTCTGGGACCTCTAAATTGATCACATGTGTTGTATGGATTATGTAATATTAATTAGAGTGGTATCCAATAGTGCAGCTGTGGTTCTTTGATGGTTCTATTAAATCTCTGTTTTCAGGGGGTTGTAATTCAGTCCTGCAAGGCTTTGATTTCAAGGGAGGAAAACTTGGAGTATAATTCTTTCTTCACTGAAATTGAGAAGGGCTAGCATAGGCAGTTGTAAATTTAAGAGTAGAAACAAAGAAAAACACTATTCAGGAGGTCTCAGAATTCCAGGTATTTTTGCACCTGTCCTCAAATTTTATAACTTTAGAAATGAACACTTTTAATCTCAGAACTGAATATTGTCTGTTTTAATTAAAAATAGGAATTTATTGCCCTGATACTGTAGCTACATAAGCTGATGATACTTTTGTGTTTCTTGAAGTATGTTGACAGTTGTTATTTATAGCATATATGTATAATATACAGTATTTATGATTTAAATAAATAATCATTATTAGAGTAGGATTAAACTAAGGCATAGGAGGTACATTGTTTGTCTAAGGCAACCTAAAAAAGAAAGTGGAATCTCTAAGTGTAAGGTCACACCTCAGTCTTCTTAATTGCAACTTTTCAGCAATATTGTCTTGATATTAAAATACTTCTATGAGGACATGAACGTGCTGCAGTTATTTTGTGCAACACTTTCAGCTGCTCCTGGGTTGGGTGCTTTTACTGAGCCATATATGATGTCAGTGTTTTGAAGATAATTGGAATCACTCACAAACTTTGCTCTAAAAGTTAATTTTTGCTCAAACTCACAAGCAGCATTCTAGGGCTGATTTAATTTGCAGTGTGAGTAGCACATCTTCTGATTTCACACCTTTAGCCTCCAGTTTGTTTAACATAAACTGCATAGTTGTAACACAGAGAAATAAAAGGACTCTAGTAACATCCTATAAATTATATTAAGAGTTTAAAAGTGACATTGGGGCTCTTTAGGGTAATGAGCCTGACTGGGTGTTGATTTTATCTGCAGTGGGACTGATACTGGTAAATTCATAAAGGTGGCCTTTTCCCCTTCATGTGTAACTACTTCCAGTTCAGAGCAAGAGCAAACTGCACTGGGCAGGTGCTCCCAGCACTTCCTGACTGCTGCAGCAATAAAACTTCAGCATTATTGCCTTATAACATGATTGATTTGCACTGTTTTCTCCAGATCCCGTGTGCAAACCTTGTTATTTAAGGTCTGCATAAATGCTCTTTCTATATTAAGAAGTTTCCTATTCTAGTATGTGGGGATAAAAATCTGTCAGTACGGAGCTATTTGGGATTTATTTTTTTTCCCTCAAAACATACATTATTAGTCTTGTTGAAATTACATGTTATATCTCCTTTTGGATCCTCTTTTAAAGGAGCAGTGGCCCATATTCCCTTTCTTTTGTTTTATTTATTTATTTATTTATTTATGTTTGCTAACAAGTTTAGAGCAACTTTTTATAGAGCAGTTCTTTCCCTTGCAGTTACTCTCCGTATCTTCCAGCCCCAGAGAGCTGCACTGCAGAGTCCAAGCCCACGTGCACATTGCATTTTTCCCATGTGCAGCACTAGTTATCTCTCAAAACAGTGATGCTTTTTACATATCCAAAAGCATTTCAAATCAGTCTTCAAATTTATGGGGCTCAACCTTACTCTAGTGACACAAAAATAGGATTTTTTGTTTGTTTGTTTTTTCCTCTGCTTGTACACCACTTTAGTTTCAGTATGTACAATGTAATAAAAAATACTTGTATTTTTCTTTACACAAGAAAACCTTGGAAGCAGGAGAAAGGTTGAAGTTTTTCGCTGGGGTCATTTAATTTGCATCATGTTCTGAGATATTTTATCACAGGATATCAGAGATCTTACATAATTTTAGAGTTGGTTAACAATCAGATTTCTTGTTAGCTGCTACATAAAAAACACACCTGGATACACGTGCCTTTTTATGGGAGATTTTTGTTGTTGGGAGAACTGGATTTATCTATTGATCCATGTATTTATACTGTCAATCTCTGTAATTGATAGAGAAAACTAATTTTGTTTTAATCTTTTGCCAAGTGCAAAAGATTATCCTTTTGTTAAAAGGAGCTCCTTGATTATAAGTGTAAATTGTATCACCTGCTGAATTAAATTTTAGTTATATCACAAAAAGTAATCAGATGCAGAATGAGTTCCTACCATCCTTTAGCCTTCATATTCTGAATTTATTTTGGCTTAGCTGTATTTTAAATGCAAACAAATACCACCTTTGGCTTTTTAGAAACCAACTTTTTAAAAAACACCCCTTTTGAAAATGCTTTTAAAAAATTACTTGAAAATCTACAGTAGCTTTTTTGCCAATAGAAAAATATTAGTTCTGCATGCAAACCCCAAGTATTACCTTATTCAAGGGAGCAGTGTTTCCAGGAGTGTTTTTGTTCAAGTATGTTCTTAATGGCTTTTATTTATTGGCGTCACTCCAGCTCATTGCTTACCCAAGCAGCAAAAAGGCTGAATTTTGTTTATGTCCTGAATATAAAATGTGATTTTCTTCTATTTTATTTGTTTCTAATCCTCTCTTCTGAAAAAAAAAAAAAACAACCCACAACAAAACAGAGAGGAGCTTTTAAGATTCCTAAAAGAAATTATAAAATGCCTGGTTTGGATGACAGTTTTGGGATGTCTCAAGACCGTGGATTACAAATGTTCAGAGCAGGATCTTTTGCACCATGAAATCTCCCTGCTGTTATAGTGTTTTAGGGCAGTGAAGGGGAATGCAGCAGCCCTGACTCTGGGTGATGGGCTCTTGGGTAAGGATTTACCAAGAAGGATTTACCAACTTCCAATGTCCTTCTTTACGTAAGGATATGGAACTGTTGGTACAAGCCCAGAGGAGGCCACAACACTGATAAGGGGACTGGAGCACCTCCCCTGGGGAGACAGGCTGAGAAGGTTGGGGCTGTTCAGCCTGGAGGGGAGAAGGTTGAGTGGAGACCTCACAGCACCTTCCAGGGTCTGAAGGGGGTACAGGGAATCTGGAGAGGCTCTTCATCAGGAACCAGAGTGACAGGACAAGGAGTAATGGGTACAGCCTGAAAGAGGGGAAATTTAGGTTAAATATATGGCAGAAATTCTTTCCTGTGAGGGTGGTGAGTTGCCCCACAGGTTGCCCAGAGAGGTTGTGAATGCCCCAACCCTGGCAGTGTCCAAGGCCAGGTTGGATGGGGCTTGGAGCAACCCGGGATAGTGGGAGATGTCTCTACCCGTGGCAGGGGGTGGTTGGGACTAGATGATTTTTAAGGTCCATTCCAACCCCTTCACATTCTCTGATTCCATGATTTTAGGATTTAAGCCTGGGGAGAAACTTGCTCTGCCTCTGGCTGGCCCTTCCCAGACCGGCAGGACTCTGCAAGGGAGAGGTGGTCATCCTTGGTAGATACTGGTGCAGAATTTCAACACTTGTGTATCAGTTAATTTCCGCTCTACTTTTGGATGCATTTTCCATCTCCATGAGGAACTTCCATTTCTGTGAGAAATTAGCCTTCATATTTTAAAAAACTATGAGATAGACAAGCTGAATGGCAGCATTTTGGAGCTGTTGGTATGCTGTAGGATCAACCTGGAAATGTGTGGAAAAGACTTTTTAGGACTTACTGAGCAGCTCCTTCTATTTAATATAGTACTCAACCTCACAGGTCCCCAGAATAACAATACTGCAGGATTTTTCATAACAAAATTATCTGTTATTTTCCTGTAAACTTTTATTTCAATTTATACTTATCTAAAATGAGTATAATTGTGTGCATTTGAAATCCTTGTCTTTTTTTTTCCCCCTTCTTTAAATTAGTAATGAAGTAATTTCATATTCATCTCTTCTCTAAATTTCAAAGGAATGAAAGAGTAGGGAATACGCCTGTTTCCAGAATTGTTTCACTGCTGCCCAGAGTGAGAGCCCTGCCAGCAGGTATCCTCTGAGTCTGCCCACCCTCAGCCAGGTGTATGGAGAAGGTTATTTTCCAGGGAATCATTAAAACATGGTCTAAAACCGTTCTGTCTCACTCCATTGCTACAGGTCTTAAAGCAGCTTTGCCATAAAATCCAGTGGATATGTACATGTTTTAATCATCTAGCTTAATAGGGTGGCTCTTGTATTGAATACTCTGCATGGCTGAATGTTTGAACCATATTGTACTGCTGGAAAATCCATCTCTAATGAGATTTCACTGGAAGTTAACAGAGTGATAGAAGGAAATGAAGTTAAAGGGCAATTTAACACTCTACTGTTTATATGAAATCAGAACTTTTTTTGAAGAATAGAAAGTTTTCACTTTAAATGCTGAAATCAAAGAAATGAATCAAGCAACCTTTTGTTACTGAGAATTTTACTTAATCCTTTTTGATATCTCGGCAGTTTCATTTTCATAAAACTTCTTTATTACTAAATTAAGGCATTCCACGATTTTTTCTATATGAGACTTTAAGGGTATTTTTGGAAGAGGAAATATGCTGATTGTGAGGTGTTAATGGTATTTCCAGTCTGGTTTGTGGAGATTTTCCTTATAAATATGTGATTTTGAAGCATCTGAAACATGCTGAAACATTTGAAGATCCTGGCAGCATCTAAGTGCTTTAAGAGGCACACCTTTATTTTGATTAACTTGGTAGATTTGATCAAGACTCATACATTTGATCAAGACTAAGACTCACTTCTTTGAGATACTGGCTTGTGGTTTTTATACAAACAGCATTCACTCAATATAGTTTTAAACTCTGTGCATATTGAGAATAATGTTTCATCATCCAGCATAGATTTTATACCATGATTTTAGTTCTTAAACTATAAACAATTTTTAAAGAATGACATAAACTATGAAGTAATTTATTATGCCCCTTCCTAAAGGCAGCCGAGAGGAAATGAACCAAAAGAAATGCTATTATGCATGACAAATAGGCAAGGCAACACTATTAAACAACTAGACCACTGGTAGTTAATGAGCAAGCCACAGTGGTTTTAAGATGATAAACTGAATTATTTTACTAATAGTTATTTGGTTTTCTCACTGTAAAAGCTTGAATTTTTAACCCAGGAGTTCGTAGGCTGTTTGGCTATGTGTAGTAATATCGTTTGTTTTGCTGTCTCTTGTTCAGGGTCAGTTCAGATGTTTCCAAGTTTCCCAACCCTTTCCTGTACCTCCAGCTACATGTCTGACACTGACAGTATTTATTTCTGCTCTTTCCACCTGCTGGAAGTGCAGGGCAGGTGAGTCAGTGGGGTAGCCCCTGGTGACCATCAGATCAGTTCCGCTACAGTAAGAAAACCTTTTTTGTGACTTTATAAAGCCAGTTTTGTTGATATGGAGAAAGGTTCCCATATCTTCAGCCCTGTTCCTGTGACCAGTCTCGGTTTCCTGTAGCTCACACGCAGTGTTTGCTTTAGTCAGCTGGGACAGTCAGTGCTGTATCAACAGCTCCTTGCTCATCCTCATCTTTCTCAGGTCAGTAATACTCGGATGAATACTGAAAAAAAATAGAGATGATGAAAAATGGTGATGATTTCCAGTGTTGTTCCTTGGCTCTCGGACAGAATTTCTGATTTTCTTTGCCATGCTCCTGCTGGCAGCCAGTATCACCCTCTGCCTTTTCACTTCCCTGAAAGGCGAGTATCTAAGCCCAATATTGCTCCAAGGTGAGCTGGAATCCCTTACTGACAAATCCTGTTCATTCCAAATGGTACCAGGTTCTATTTACCTGACGATTTCTTAGTATCCAGACAGTTAAAAAAATATCAGAGATACTAGAAGTGCTAAATTTAATGTATCTTCTCCTTGATTAGGCATTGTGTAAATCATTTATTCATACAGATACCATGCATGAAAACTGAAGATTGTGTAATCTTGCAGCAAAATGGGCCATTCATGTATCTGATAAATAATAGGGTTAGTTATAATTTGATTTGAAAGTCAATTTTCTGTTAGATATATCAGTCATATATAGTCACACACTGTCAACAGCTCTGTGGAAAAATATTTCTGAAAGCTGAATGGTGTTCACCTTATGAAGCTGATACTTGGTCAGTGGTGTATGATTTTCTTGGATGAGCTCCAACAGTTTCTCGTGTACAGTTGTGTCAACAAATGCCAATACACCACCACAGTGCCTTTGTAGGCACCAGAGTTACTCAGGCATTTGAAACTGCTTGGGAATTCAGCTTAGCTTCAGGAGAATTTCTCAGGCTACTTCTTCCTTTTAAGCAAAATCAGGTGGAGTGAGACGCCCCATCAGACCTCCCTGTGGCCGAGTGAGTGTTCAATCACATCTCCCACTGCCAAGGCAGGTGTCCCCCTCTGAAGTGACCTGCGGTCCTGCCTGGAGGGATTTCTGCATCCCCAGAGAATATTCGAATATAGGCAGTGATTTCTCATCGAGTAACACTGGCTAAAGACACATTCCAGTCAAACTCCTGATTTCCTTTGTCCCAGGAGCAGCAGCAAGAAAAAGCCCTTAAATGTTTATTTACTAGCATAAGTGGAAACAAGCCCAGCTTTTTTCCTACAGGCACTTGTGTCACATAAAAGTACTTAAAACTGTAGAGCTGCTCAGTCAGGGCTGTGATAATGGATGATTTTGCTCTTTTCATCTTTAACATTAGGCAAGTTGAGCAGAAGGGAGTGATAGTGCTGAAGAATTATGTGGCATTTGCAAAATGATGTTTTGTGTCCCCTTCTACCCCTTGCAATACTGCTAAATATTAGCAAAATTCTGCAGCTGTGGATGTTGAAGACAATTTATTGTCTTCTGTGGAAATACACTTTCCATCAGACTTCAGTTAAGCCACATTTTTTAATAAATAAATTAGCAAATATCACTTACTAACTTGGCTCCTAATTATGGTATTTATACTACATAATACAAATAGTATTTATACTATACTAGTAGTAGAAATGGAAGTCTTGAAATGCATTGTCTTTTGTAAGCAAAAATCTCCCTGTTTGTCTCAGTAAAATGAGTGTTGCAGACTCTTCTGGCAGGATGAAATCCAGGCTTCTTGGATATTTGAAAACTTAGACTAAAAGTGAATTCTCCAAATCCTTCATTCCTTTTTAAAACCCAAGGACAGCATTACAATTTAGGGCCACTGAAACATCTGAGCTTTCACTCTCATCTACACTTTAGCTTTAAACATCATGAATTAAAGTAATTAAGATTAATAGAATTCAATTCTGAGCAAGACAAGGCGTGCAAGCCCTGAACTCCTGCTTGTCTCCTTCATTATCCTGTTTAAGGGATATTAAGAGTCCTGCATGGATTCCCATGAAATAAATGTGTGCAGTTGTGCTAACTACTATTTTTTGCTTCTTTTTGAGGGATTTTCTGAGCAGCACAGTAGTTTTACTGTGATGGGCAGGATATTAACAGATGTATTTGAAGTGAAAGAATTGCTTTTGCAACTGATTTTATATCCTTAAAACTGTACTTTTCTCTTTAGAAAACTACCAAATGCCTCAAACATGAGTGTTTTGTAGTAAGAAGAAATTTGGGCAGGTGGAGGATCTATTGCTTATCAGCTAAAATATGTCCCTTGGCATGCACGGAAAAGTACAGGTTGTGACAAATTAAATTTCTGGAAGATGTCATGAGTGGAGAGATGACAGAAAAGTGTGTAGGCATTAAACAACAGATTTAGTTAATAATTCAAGTTATTTAAGAAACCTTGTTATGTGTTACCCGTATGTGTATGTTACTGCTGATGTAAAAACTGCTGCAGTGTGATTTTATCTGATTGTTGATGCTTGTGGGAAGGGACCTTAGAAGGCCCAGGGCTTTCAGGAGAGTAAAAATTGCAGCTAGTACATCTTCTGGCTCCTGGGGGATTTAATAATCCATTGGATTTTTGAAAATACGGCTCCTTTCCAGTTGGATGATGAGCAGAGGACAATCATTACGATCCTTTTCTTCCCAAGGGAGCACAAAGAGCAGGTTTTGTGTTTTTGAGAGAGACAGATTAAGATTCTCAGGTAAAGAAGAGTTTGGGAGTGTTTTCACAGATGCATTATGGAAAGTGTGTTTTGCCTTGTAAGATTTATAGTAACCCTCTAAGTGTTTGGTCTGATTTGGGCCTGTTGGATTTCAACAGCAAATCCTCTCCATGGCAGTGACAGGAGAGGGTTATGATATCATATCCAGAAGGCAGGAGGTGACACTCTGTGTGTTAAAGAGCTCTTGGGATCAGAACATCCACAAATTGCATATATTCGTAGTATCTCCCTGGCCAACCCCGGGAATGCCCCATGTGAGGGGCTCTGCCTGCCCTGTGTTCCAGGGAGTGCCCAGGGAGCTGCTCGTCATCCCCCAGAGCGAATGTAGATGTGGATCCCCTCCCATTTCATCCTCTTCACCAAGCTCAGAAAGCAGAGCCCCATTTTTATTACAGCTCAGCACTTGTGCTCGTTTGAACTCTGAGAAAACAGCTCTTTGTTCCAGGGTGGAGCTTTTGCAAAATCTCCTCCATTATATGAGACACTAAGGGAAAGAAATTAAGAGAAGTAGTAAAGTCATGATGACTGAACAAATTGTCGAACACTTTACTTGCTTTCCTCTCGTCTTCAGGCTATTACAAAGTCAATTTAAATGGAAAAGTAAGCACGTAGCAACTGTGGTGTGTGTCGAGAGGAAATTGTGTGCTTTCCAGTTTATGGTGATTTCAGGAGCGGGATGAATCCACATCTTTGGCTGTGTTTCCAGTGAGCACTGCAGAAGTGGCGTGTCCTTGGTCAAAGAACACCCACCTGTGTGTTGGTGTTACCTGCCTGCTGTCTCCATTCTCCCCTTTACCGTGATACAGAGATATTATAGGCAGGGAGGGTCTTCCAAGGCTCAGGTTGGTGTTTGAAATAAACTGCTTTTCCAGTGTCCAGCTCACTCCTTGAATTACATAGGGACTTAAGATTCTGTATCCGGTTGTCCTGCTCTCACAGAATCACAGAACGCGTGGAGTTGGAAGGGACCCACAAGGATACTGCAAGACTGTGCTGATTCATCAGAAAAACCTTTATTAAAACACAAAAGAGGTGTTGAAAAAATTTAATATAAGGAGGTGATTTGCTGTCTGGTATTTCTCTCTTCTGGGACCAGGTCACAGCAAAATCTCTTCTTGGCAGTGCAGAAAACTAGGCTGAGTTAGTAGCCGTATCAACTTATTTGAACTCCTGGGCCGAGATCTTTCAATGTAGGCAATATTTTTTAATTAATGCAAGAGGGAGAAAACATTTGAGAAAAATCAATGTTGGATCTTTGGAAGCCAAGACTCCAATTCATAACTATCTCTGCCAGTGCTTTGGTGTGCTGTCACTGATAATTCAGAGTCTGTATCCATGATATGTGAAAAATAATACCCATAAATGTCATAAAGTTTATTTTAATATTATTACAATATTTGGATGCCTTAAACTAGTTGCCTGGAAAGGCAAGGTATTATAACGATGATATTTTGATTCTTGCATGTCTGCACGCTGGAGAAATCCCTATTAGCAGGCACAGTCTCGTAGTAAATAGCACTGGGGGACTGCAGAGGAAGTAGATGTGCAATAGCAGGAGTGCCAATGTAATTATATTTTGTTCTTCTGTGTGGTTACTCCTAAGGGAGAAGGAAGTCGGTAATTGAAATGATCAGGCACCAATATTATTGTGGTATTAGCTGGCACACAGGCAGTACTCAGAGCTTTGTCACTTTGTAGTGGAGCTTTGTGTATGATTTACTCAAGATAGAAGTATTTAGAGTAATTAAGGGGAATGGGAGCTTAGCTGTTTAGGGGTAATAATGACTGTAGAAGTAGCAATAGTGATGATATTTTGAGACACCTGGTGACAATCTGTCCCTCTTTATTTCTGTATGGGTATAGTCAGAGCTCCTGGTAGCTTTTAAAGCAACTATGTCACTTCTCTAACTGACAGACCTTATGCAATCAAGCATCTTATGCTTAACCTATGGTTGTATTTCCCCTTTTTTTTTCCTGACCTTGAGTAAATGATTGTCATTTTATGTTCTAGCCAAAGCCCTTGAAATGTTCCTCTCCAGAAAAGGACTCAATATCGCTGTTCTGTTCCCTGAAGATTGCTGGGTACTGTGAGGGTGGAAACCATTTGCTATTACTTAATGAAAAAATGTCCTCCATAAATCACCTCTTCAAGTGGAGCTCACAGTGAAACAGCATGAGTCTTTAGCACTGCCAGCACTCTAATAGACTTATATATCCTGGGTACTCATTATTTGCTGGTTGTTAATTATAGAGTGTGTTTAAGACAGGAAATCTGGTGTGCTTCTTAAGGGAAAAGCAGCGTGCCCCATCCTACAGATGAGAGGGAGAGGGAGCAGGCAAAGGAGGGGAAGGAAATGTCTTTTGGTTTAATTTAAAGGAATGGACTCTGTACTTCACCTACAATGAAACACATCTGATGTTTTAATGCATGTAACTGGCTGTTTTGTTGGGTTTGTTTTTTGTTTGGTTTTTTGTTTGTTTGTTTATTTTTGGTTTTGTGGGGTTTTTGTTTGGTTTTTTTTTTTTAATTATTTTTTATTTTTTAACCCTGAATATTGAGGCTAAGAGATTGTAAGACCTCTAGAGAGGTTATTGCTGAGGCAATTTGGGTGCACCTTTGGGAGGTTTTGTTTGTCATTATGGTATAAAAAACCAGCCCTTTGGTTAGGTGTGTGAGGGATGTCCCTGGGGGAGGAAAACTGGAGCTTTAAGATCTCTATGCAGCTCCCTGCTTATTAGATCAGTTAATCTAATTAAGTGGTTTACTCTGACTTCACAGAGGCATGAATCAGAAGCAATTTATCTCGGAAGTCAGTTGTGTACAATCATTATAGTGGTGGTGGGAGATGAGGGCTAAATCCAGTGCCTGTGAAATCACCTCTGCTCTCTGCTCCAAGAGATCACTTAAACATCTATGGCAATGGATAAAGTGTATAAATAGCTCTACAGCAAGAATTGACAACTCAAGTTTTCCTTCCTCCAGGCAACTCTTTTACCTGCTGGTGTCTATTTCTGACTTTCTGGAAGGTTTGTTTTTCTTTCTGTCAATGGCACAACTTCAGTGGGGAGGCCAGAAGGGACTGCTCTTGCTGCACAGCCACTAGTTTGCTGTTCCTGACTCCCCCTTCTGACAGGGAACAGCAGGTTTGAACAGAAAACAATGTCTGATTCTAGTTACCTGTTTTCCAAGCTGTTTTAAACAAAGGAAGAGTAGAAATCTCAATTGTCTTTCTTTGGCTGAAAGATTGCTTGCTCCTGTTTGAGACATGGAGGGTAAATGTAAAAGACAGTGAAGGTGGAGCACGACTGGGCTTTGTAACCAGGCTTTGTCATTCACCTCTTCATATTTGTTGTTAATAACAATAAAAAGCCACGGGTTAGTTATGAATAAGCTCGCATGTGATCTTGGAAATAGTGTTATGTTCAGATGTGGGGGAATGGAAAACTAACTGCTCTATTTGAGATATGCTGTGTGAAGCTGTCACACCCGTGGGAGCAAAGGAAGTAATTGGAACAACAGAGGCTTCTCTTGATTTCTTGCTAGCTAATGATCCTCATTTGTCAAAATGAGGGAGGGAGGGACAGCATTCCTTTCCTCAGGAAAAATCTTCCCATATCCTAATTTCTGATAATGTATACACACACTGTCCAGTGCACATTAACTCTCAAAGTTTTCTACTCTATGTCCCTGGCTCCTCTCAGATATCATTGAGCATGGAAGGTGCTTAAAGACTAACTGTGCTCCTGCCCTGGTCTGCATCCTGTGCAATCCATGTGTTGTGCCTTGGAGCAGAAAGGAGCTGATAGAACACTGCTGACAGACTGTCTCTGTGGTCAGATTCTTGTCTTCCTGCAAGACCTGGGCTGTGCAGAGTCAAACTGCTGTGTCAGACCAGGAAATCTTCTGCCAAAGTATGGGTTATGACTTGAGTGCTAATTGATGTAGTGAGTTCCTTCATATAACAGTTTTATTGCACTAAAAGTTTTAACAAGGCTAATTACGTGCAATTTATATCCATAATCTGTCAGGCCTGAAGACCAACAATATTAGAGAACCTGTATTAGAAGCCGTTATTTCTTTAAGAATACTTGGCACCTTTGAAGACATTCTTGTTTTGAGATAATTGATGTCACCTGGCATTTTTATTGGTGTATAAATGTATGTTTATATTGATAGGATATAAACTTCATTAATATAATTTTACAGGAGGTGAGTGGCTTTCCAAAGTCTTTCTTGTAGGGGCAAGGGCATAGATGGGTGTTAAGACTTATCTCCACCAGAAGTGGTGGAAGAAAAACTTTTCAAATGGGCACAGATTGAAGTACAGAAAATTGAGCAATTTGGAAACTTAGCAACCTCTTCTACTTGGCCCTACTCTGAGAAGGGAGTTTGAACTGGATAATCTTCCTTCCAAACTCTCCTGTGACTGAGATGACTCTCTATTAGGTGATTGTGTATCCAGCTCTGTGAAATGAATGTGAGGATACTTGGCAATATTTTTATTTTCCCTTTACACCTTTTTGTTTCTTCACCTTTCGGTGTTGTTTTTAGACAGAAAAATATTGAGGTCATGTTCTGGCCTAACAGTGCAGTAACATGCTGCTGATCAGAGGTTCATCTATACCTCCTGCCCTGAAGGCTGCCTTTTCTGAAGAGCCCTCTTCTAAATATTTTTATTGCTTTATGGCATTGATGAAGAGTGGGAAGCTTGGCCTACCAGTTCCAGAGCTGTTGCTCTGTGTTCAGACAGGGAGCAGCTGTGTAACTACTGCTGATTGCCCAAGATTTCTGTAAAAAAATAAATCCTAATTTAGTAGCAATTTTATGAGCTTTGCTTGCTCTTCACCTCCGTGTTGGTTTCCAGACGCCGGCACTCAGGTCCAGTGATTGAGCTGTTCATGGAATGTGTCTGTTGCCTCACTCAGCACCATTACTTTAACCTGAATGAATAAAGGCAGTGGGCAGAGCTTACCTGAACCACCTGGGACATTCCAGTGGGGACACTAATCCCTGATGGGACAGCAACGGTGAGCAGCACTGCTGCTGGTGAGAAAACAATCCTCACCCTGTGCCCGTCCACCACAGCACAATCATTGCAGGAAACATCTGCTCACCTGTCTCATCACCAGGTGCAGTGCTCCTGGCAAAGTCACGGAGGTCAGAACTGTCGTAAAGCAAGCTGGAAATTTTGACAAACCGCAGAGAAAGGATTCTGAATGCTCAGGCTGGCAGTAGTACCCCTGGAGTTGGGAATTTGCGGTGGGAGTTACTCAGACCTGTCTCTCTGCTATGAGCTGTCCTAGTGGCAAAAGGCAGTGCTGTAAAGGAGGCATCCCTGCAGCTGTGTGGGACAGGGCTGTGCTGTGCAGGGGCGGCTGCCAGGACCTGTGAGCTCCAGCTGTGACCTCAGCACATCACTTACTGCCTGAGGTGGTGACAGCCCGGCAAGGTGGTGGGGTGGCCGGGGCTGGGAGGGTCAGAGGGCACCCCTGTTGGGAAAGATGGGCCTGATAGTTGGCAATCCATAATAGTCTCCTGAAGCAATCCTTCTGGCAGTGTTTGTGAAGGGACTGCTATTTGCAGTCTGAGTTCCTGAAGGAATGCTGAAGAAGGAGACTGGAATAATCAGGTGGCATAGGGAGCAGCAAAGAATAAAGCCTGTTTTCTGGTGAATGCAGAATTTGGAAAGGACAGGCCAAGTTGAGACTTGAAAATACACTGCGGGGAGAGAAGATGGAGTGGAGCCTTGTGGCCTGCAAACTCTGCTGGAGGAAAATCTGCTGGTTTGCATTGCTTGTGGCTCTGCCCTGTTCCCACCCTCCCAACTGGAGCGGAGCCTGCTTATCCCACAGCAGGGTCTTACTGAGGTGAAGAGTTCAGAGGATAATTATTATTATTATTATTTCATTTTCAACTTATTTTCTGTCCACAAAAATAGCATCTCCGTAAGGGTTTACATAGATAAGAAAATTCATCTTCTTCCATTAAGCGGAAAAGGTTAAAGGAAGGTGTCTTGCAATGTTTGGGATTCAGGCACTGAAGTACTTGGCTATGACCACAAGGAGGCTGAGGGTCCATCCGCTCTCCCATGTGCTTTGTGTTGTCACAGCCTTTGGATAAGGAGCAGAGACTGGCAGGTCTGGTGTGACACATACCACTTCTCTGCAAAAAAATTAAATATTTGGCATGCCAAGCCTGTTCTGGCAAACTCGCAACAAGCAAATAAGAAATGTGTATTTTCTGACTGAAAACATACTGAACATAACCTAAAGTCCAGCAGCTCGGAATCTCCTTTTTAAATTTTCCACAGAACAAAAAGATACCATGAATAATACCTTTTTCTGTTTCCCAGTAAGGCAGAGATTAGGGAAAAAAAAGCCCTATCTTTCTTTTTTTCCACAAACTCTTCCTGGAAGATGCTTGAAGCACTGGAAAAAATTAGCAGGCATATGATAAATGGCCCACAAGCAGCAGATGCAGTAATCTGTGTGCCTTTCTAAAATAACTGTCTTAAGGGGAACTTTTATGTCGTTATTTCTTAGCTACTCTGGTTATCAGAATGGCTTTGCACGGTGGCATATATCATGCTTTTATTTTAATTAAACGTATCTCGAGGAAGGGCTTGTAAAAACGTAGCCAGAGGTATTTTACAGGATTTGAACTTGAGGTCATTTTGTTCTATTCATCTCATTTGCATTCAGCAGCTTCTTCACGTTCTCTGGGAGCAGAAAAGGTACCAGGGCAAAGGATGTCAGTGTGGGTAAAGATCACGGTTTGTAGCCTTTTCTACTTCAGTGGACTTCTTTGTAATGTAGCTGCTGTCTAATACTTATTTAGTCTGTTACAGGGGAAGAATGGTAATTTATTTTAGGAATTCTACCCTTTCATTTTTCAGAGCAGGTTAATGTATTTTCTCACACATTTTTTGTCTACAAGCCATGTCTGTATTTTTCTCTGTGATGTCCCCAGTCAGCCTTCTCAGACATTAAAGGGTAGTTTTCATGATGCTGAAATGTTAATATTTCTAGAATCACCTTGGAACAATGTTTTCTGTTTTATTCCTTGGTAGCAAAGAGGCAGATGAGCAAAGTGCCCAGTTCCTAAGAATTATCTGGGAGACACAACTGAGTGCAGTAATTTCAGTACGAGTTAATATTGAAGTGGATGGGCTCAATGGAGCTTTAGTGGAAGAAGCATAAATAAAGGGACATGTGAGAGGGTGTATTAAATGGACTTGTGTCAGGATTCATTTGTTAAATTTCCTGGGATTTGCCTTTTTATGATAAAGTTGAAGGCTTAGAGATCAACCCCTCTGTGGAAGAGAAACCTCATCCAGGCAAATGTATTTTACTTTATTTCTAAGTTGGCAAGTTACAAAATGCATATACGTTTCGAAAGCATTTTGGGTGTAGTTTTACAATACAAGAGACAAACAGATACACATTTTTGTCCTATTAGAACTACAGGTATCCTTCTAACCTATATTATTTTAGTGTTATAATATTAGGATTATAAAATATGAAAGAAATCTTACAAAAACTGAATTATTCTTATGTATGAAACCTGATCACCCTAGGTGTGGATCAGGAATCTAAATTCTGGATAACCCAGTGGATCCATTATAGGCAGAGCTGAGTTTTTTCACAGAGTTATATTTATTCTGAAATTTTACAACAGTGTAGTGTGATTATTTTTTCTTTAAAAACTATTCTCTAATGTTAGGAATGCCGTGTTCAAGAACCCACTGGATGTGGTGCTTATGCCATGGTCTGATTGACTGGTGGTGATCAGTTAAAGGCTGGACTCAATCTCAGAGGTCTTTTCCAACCTAAATGATTCTGTGAATAATTTTCACAGAAAAGTTAGCAGTGGACTATTAGTTTTTCTAAAGAACGGTTGCTGCTTCGTGAAATGTAGCTGTTTCATGTTTATTTTCAATATGTTATAGGTGTATTTTAGGGTTTTTAATTAATCAAATGGGGTCTGGGTTTTAGCAATAGCATTTGAAATATATGAGGTTTATATCTGCAGTCTAATAGTTGCTATGATGTTTATGTGTGCTCACACATGCATGTATGTTATAGGGAGGGAGGGGAAGATGGGAGCCAGCATTACTGAGCTGATCCAATCCTCACCTGAATTTTAATCACCGTGTCACCATCTAATAATGTTCTAACATACAGTGGAGAGCTCACATTATTGAGTTTGGTGATTTGGGGGCAGTTTAAATTCTGTTTGCATCTTGTGAAGCAGGAGCAAGTTCTCTGTTAATGGGATCATTTATCCTGCTGCTCGGTGTTTCATCCTAAGCAGTGGTTACTGTGGTGATAACGATGGGCCCTTTTAGTTTTGCTACACCAGCAATGGGGCTGCTGATTCCAGAAAGCCCAAACTGGACCATCCCAAAGAGAACACCGTGTAATATTCAGCAGAGCCACCTCTCCTCACATGAAGAGAAGCATGGCTGTGCAGTCAGTGTTTGAAAAAATGTCTATTGCTCTTTGCAATATATACAGTATATATTGTTTTATATATATATAAAACATGTATATGTGTATATATATGAAACATCTGTATTTGTATATTTATATACAAACATGTAATGTGGGTTTTTTCCCCGATACTTACCACCTTCTAACAAATCCATATGAAAATACAAATAAATTCAGGTAGCTCCAGCTGAAAGAGTAGTGAGTTTTTCTGAACCATTCATACTGTTCTTGACAGAGTCTTATCTTGCCCTGGGTTAATAATGCACATCACAGCCTCCCAGTGCTTTGTGGTTCGTTTGGCTCCTGTGAGCAACACAGTTGGACTCCTACATCACTTTTACCTTGTGAAAAAAAATCTAATTGGTCATTAAACTGCATTAGCATCTGTAATGAGCCCAGGAACCCCTTTTCAGCTTTTTCCTTGCCTGTGTTCGAGAAACCTCTGTCGGGTTGTTCCGTACAAGCATTAACGACACAGCAACGCAGTTAAATGCAAAATCTTGTTCTAAGAAATGGTATGATAAAATTTTAATTCATCTTGTCATTTATTCTGATTCCTCAACAGAAAATGAATAATTTTTCTGGAGTATTTACTGTTATATGGATTTATTTAAAGTCTTGGTGCTTCCATGTTGAAATGAATGATTTTTTACTTACTGGAGTGAAATGCATGGGTATGATAAAGGCAGCAATATATCAGTCCTCATGTCTAGAATCTCTCTACAACTTAAATATGGGATTTTTTTACTTATTTTAATATATCTTAATTTTTCTTTCCTGTCATTACCTGATTTCATGTGAAAATTTCTTGATGTGGTTCTCTTTTTTTTCATTCATTAGATTTGGCATGGCTGTTTATTGTATCAGCTTGGCATCTGGCTAGTGTAGCTCCTTTAAAACAATGTGATTGAACCAACCCCTATAAAATTAACCCTCATGATCTAAACAGACAGGTCCATATACAGCATTACAGTAATTCTTCTTATATTACTTAGCCAAATTAAAATTTCTTCGTGTTCTCTTGTTATCCCGTGTCCATCCAATGCAATGTTTTAACAACTTTCAAAACATTTTTTAGGTCAGCATTTTTCCATCTTCTGTCAAAAGAAGTGTCTCTGACGTTGGGGGGAGGGGGAAAAACCCAACCAAAACTAAAAAGAACTTTGCAGAGCTGCAATATAAATCACGTGTTTCAGTTTTGCTTGGAAAGCTGTAAATCCTTGCGCTATAACATGTGTTTTAGGGAAAGTTATAAATCCCTACGCAATTGCTGATATTCTGAGTCTCACCTGAACTGGTCAGACTCCTCAATGCAGTGTATAGGAACTATAACATGAAGTGACTAGGTGAGCATTCAGGATCAATTCAAGATTATATTTAATTCAATGTCCATTTCCAGCTTTCCTCTTCCTTGTTGTCAGCTAGTACCCCTGTTGCAAGGCATTTCACAGCCTCTGTTTGCCAGTTGCTATTTGGCCTTCAGATTGGCCAAATGAGTTCTATCAGAAGTATCTTCATCCTGTTGTCAAAGCGTAGAAAGTTCCACATGTTTCTGCTTGTTTGTGGGGTTTTTTGGTTGATTTGGTTGGGGTTCTTTTTACTTTCTCTGTCAGATCGCTGTCTTTTTTTTGTTGTTGTTTTATCTGTGAATTCTTATGTTATTTATTCTGCCCAGTGAGGGTTTTGGGCTTATTCTTAATGACTTGAAGCTGTTCTGCGTGAGAAGGGAGAGCCATGCTAACTAAATATACAAAAGATATATTTTTTTAATAAAAAAATGCCAAGGAGTGTTACAGCATTGCTATAATACCAGTACTCCCACCAGAGACCTCATACATATGCATGATAAGAGACCACCACGTGGGAGAAACACTGTGAGCATGGGGGAGAGAAAATGAATATTGATAAAACATGTCACAGACTGTGAAACAGCCCACAGGAAATATAGAATCTCAGTGGGTCTGCTTAACTGAAACAGATTAGGATCTAAATCCATGCAGCTGATAATGTTTTTTATCTTGAAAGGTCAACTGGGTATTTGACACTCCTGGTCTCACCAGAAACCTATGGAAAAGACATTGGGCAGGGTGTCTTCAATACATTTTCTTTAGAATGGACATTTATGGCCGGTCGTTGACCTTGGGATTCCATTAGCAGTAATGAAGGGCAGTCAGGAGTGCTCTGTGCCCAGCACGGGAAATGATGCATATACACAGATGAGAACACAGCCCTGCTCCACGCCGGGCTGGGATAACCATGGCACTGGCACTGCATTCCTACTTCCAGCCAGGTAAAAGCAGTGGGACTAACGACAGCAAGACTGCTTTGGAAATATTTTCAGCTTACAATGTGCTGGAGCTCTGCTTTTTTCCATTTCCCTTCTTTCCTTCTCTCCCTTTTCTCCCTCCTCTTATTGGTAACACATAAGCCAAAATTCCTACTTCTTTACCCAAAAGAGGACAAACTCTGTTTGCCTGATCGCACATGGAGTTTAGTTGAGTGCTGCCATAAAGATATATTACCAAGAAATTAAGTACAAAATAGTGTTTCTAGAGCGCCCTTACATGAAAATGTTTTAAACTCCAGTTAATCAGAAAGTTTCAAACCACCTCTGGGTGACATCCACTGTACCAGAAGCACAATGTGTAGATTAAAAGGTTATCGTAGAATCACATAATGGTTTGGGTTGGAGGGGACTTTGAAGATCATCCAGTTCCAACTGCCCTGCCATGGGCAGGGACACCATCTCTGAGCTCAGCCAGTCCACCCCAGTGAGCAGGAATTCAAGCAAAGGTGGCAGGGAGGGACAAGGAGATCTGGCAAAACTCAGAGATAAAGAAGTATTCAACAGATGGAAGCAGGGAAAGGTGACCAGAGAGAAATCCATAGACACTGACTGTGTGGGATGGGACTGAGAGAGTCATCTCTGTGCCTCTCACAGTTATTGTTCTTGTTCCTCTGTGGTGGGACGTGAGTCTGGTGAGAGCCCAGAGAACTTTGGAAGCAAATGAAATCAGCTTCTTCATTCTGTGACTTCCTCAGCCTCATGGCACTGTTTAGTTTCTGGTAATAAATCCCAATGTCTTCAGTTAAAACTATTGGCAATGATTGGGCTGGTTCCTATATGATGAAAGTACAAGATTAAAAAACTACAACGTATTCTAGGCTGCAGACAATCAATGCTGCTATGATAATGGTCATTGAAAATAAAATATTGCACTCCTTATTATCATAGTCGTATTCAATCTGAGATAGTTTTTTAATTCTCTTAATTTTCTTCCCTGTTCCCATTAATTTATTATTCATGTCAGAAGTCTTGTGTGTGTGTAGGGCATGGTGTGCTGGTTTTGTTCTTGTTGGTTTCTCATAATAAAATATTTTCCATATGTCCCAGAATGTGAAATTTCACTTCTTTAATTTCAATTTACTAAAAATGTATATATATAGTTGCATGTACTTCAGAGAATATTGACTAGAGAACACTTCAATATAATCTTCCTTGAAAGGATATAAGGACCTAACTTAAGTATGAAATGTAAGCTGCTCTTGAATTGTGGAGAACAAATGAAGTTACGAGTTTCATATTTGGGTGACGTTCATTAATTGCTTGTCTCTTCTGTCTGCACTTGGATAATATTTGCCCAGAGAAAATACCTCAGCAAAAATGTGTTTAGCCTAAAATACTACTTATTCCTAACAGTCACTCAAAACCACGGATTATTCTTGCCCTCCTTTCCATCCTTGCTGTGCAAGTTATTTAGAATGAAACAATAATTTTTTTGATAAATCACTAGAAGACCCAAAAAACTGGCAGTGTCAGCAAATTAAAGCCACAAAGATAGTAGGCATTCAGGCTTTAGAAAGTACATTGTTTTCTTAATAGGATAGGCTGCAAATAAAAACAACAGAAGTTGACCACTGAGATTTCATTGAGCCGTGGCAATGTTGGCAAAATGATGGAGGCTTTAAAGGTCATATTGGATAAATCTTACTTTCAAATGTAAAGTCACCTGAAAATCATTCATTTCCTTGAGAAAAGAAAGTTTGCCTTTGGAAATGAGGCTTGCCAGCCTTTGTCATCGTACCAAGCTGAAAAAGCAACTGTGAACCCCCTACAGACTCGTGTTTTCCCTTTCAAAACAAGAGAGGGAGGGGAGAGAAAAGAGGAGCTGCCACCACCTAAGCAGCAAACTTCACCTGTGGTCTGTTCTCCAGCAGCTGCCACCAAAAAGACCTTTTCCTGCAGCACAGGGATCATTTCCTCGTTCTTTTGGAGGCTTTTTAGCATTCCTGGTATGATGGAATTCCTGCTCCGAGTGACTGTTGGCAGCAGTGGAGCCGAGCGAGGTGCCTGAGCCTGGGCTGTCCGTGAGACAGCAGAGCTCAGGACCTTAAAGAGCCACCTTTAAACAGGAGCACACTGGGTGTTTGGAGTGCTCTGACCTTGCCCTTAGAACATGTTCCCCTGCTTTAGCCTTGATTTGTTTAGAAGCCCTGTGAAGAAAGTGTGAGGAGACAGAAGTGCAAAGTCTGACCTCTTCTTCCACACTGACTTGGAACGTGGCAGGTCAAGCTGCTACAAAGACCTTCCTTTAATTAGTTGCTCTTTTTTTAACATCTTCTCTCATGGAAGGAACTGAACTTTGTTTAATTTAGGCCTGCTGAAGGCATCTAAGGAACCCTTCTTGGCTCATAACCAAGAGTTTCTGAAAACAGGAGTCCAGTAACCACGAGATGTCTCTGCTTAGTGTTTTCTAACTCCTTTATTGCGTGTTGAATTTTAAGATTCCCTGAGATAAACTGCTGGAATGCAGGCTGGGCAGGACTGGGATTGCACCTGTGACTCCGGATCAAATGCTAAAAGTTCCCTTTTGAAGTGGAAAATAAATGCTGTCCCAGGTTGGGTGTGCTGTGCTGGTGTCGGGATGTAAGGCAGGGTGGATTTGACTTTGGCACAGGGAGGCAAGAGTTGTAACCGTGTTGAACATGGAGAAACTCTGGCATGTTCTGTGAGCAGACCCCCAGGAAGGGGGAGCTCACTCGGTAATCTGCCTCCTTTTTGCAATTAGTAAACATGAAGTCAATCCCAGACATTGACTGTGTGCATCCTTGGCTCACTTAATCTTAGCTAATTTGATTAAAAATGAAGTATTTAGTATGAGTTTCACATTACAAATATTTTCTTAGTTTTAGACAATAATTGTAATATGTTTTCTATTTTAGCCTACAGAACTTAAGTGAAATTTTTATACATTAAACCCCTGTTTATTACTGTGACTTTATTTTCTGTGTAACAACACAGATTTGAAGAAACACCATTATTATTTTAAATATAAATACATTCACAAGATACATATTCTCTAATTATTCACTCTTGACATTCATGTTTTCAATAAATTGGCATTTAAGTGAAATATACCTCTTCATCTTGTAAAACTCAAAGTACAACTAATTAAAGCAGTAGTTCTGTTTTATTTGAAGAGCGGTTATTTCTTTTGGAAAGTGTTGTAAGCTGAGTTTTAAAGTAAATTAACTGTGTTCTGTGTTTATACAAGTGAAGTGCTCCGTTCTGAGGTCTGAATTGGAGTGTTCTGCAGCAGTGGTGGGGTGGTGGGAGGGCTGGTGCTCCGGGAGGCCAGGGAGACCAACGGAGGCACTTGGCAAACAGAGCATCCTTTTCTTTTTGAAGACACGTTTTAACGGAGGTGGATTAGTTTGGTCTTTTTAAAAAAATACATTGCTGATGCTTGCAATTTCAAGTTAGAGTAATGTGAGGCATCGAAGGGCTGGAAGAACTTCCCCAGAAAAGATTTTCTGATGCTTCTGCAGGACGGTGGGTTGTGGTGTTACAGCAAAACTGGGTTTCCTGCCGTTTGTCATTTTAAGAGAATACTGCCTTTGAGATACTGGCATAAAACATGAGAGCATCTCAGTAGCTGAGTTTCATTCTGAATTGTCTCAAAAGAACCCCATAACTTATTTTTTATGAAAAAGAAAAAAAAATCCTGAAAAACTTTTTCGGTATTGAGGAAAATCTGCTCATTAGGGCATTCTGGCTTTGATTCTGTAGTTTCTGTGACTTGGAGTCAGCTGCCCAAATCTTCAGTCTCGTTAACACTGACGAAAAAACAATCTTTTTGTCTCAAACGATTAGCTATAATCAGTCAAACGTTTAAATAGCCTAATACGACTTCCCTGTTAAGGATGACTGATGGTCTGGTTCTGCATAAGGTCTTTTGATTAGATGCTTTTCGTTTCTTTGAATACATGTGCCACTCTGTTCATCCTTTTCCAAGAAGAACACAGCACATTTTATAACGAACTTGTGTAGTTGGTTTAGAGCAAGTACCATGAAGAAAAATTAGATTTATTCTCTCATAACCAATGCAATCCCCATTATTCATAAATGTGGAACACTTCAGTAATTACCAGGGGGTTCAGCTTCTCTTTGCAGTGTTGCTAGAGCTGAAATTAGTGCTGCTTTTCATTTTTAGTGGATGAAAAACTTGGGAAATATGTGCCTGTTAAAAAGTAACATACAACCTGGCAAATTTTTATATTTTGTTTCTTGGGTTCTGACATTCCCTAGGAAAGCTAAGACTTAAAGTAAGTTCTGATAATCATGTAGGTGCTGCTGTCTGTAATAGCAAGGTATTGAGATGTCACATCTGTCAGCCATTTTTATATGAAATGAAGTTTAGGCCTAAATGACATCAAAAGTAAAAGTTTAACAGTTTTTATTCAAGCTAAAAATATTACCCTTGTACCTGCAGTTTCAGGAATGACACTGAGAATGACATTTAGGCATAAATGAAAAAGGGGACATGTTTTCAGAATGTACCAGGAGATAACAAACCAATTTAATGCCATCAGTGCAGAAAAAGGAACCAAAAAAAAAAGCAATATGAATGTTGAGAAAAGAACACTGTCATTATGGTCTGAGGCTTGGAAGCAGTATTTAAAATAGTATGTTGGGCTTAAAGTTAACCATTAAAGAAGAGAATGAACTTCTTTATTAAGGATGGATTGCATGATATAGAAATATTATGTGAGAGTGGTGCCATTTTTTTCACTCCCCAGGCAAAAGCCTGCAGCAACAGCACAGCCCAGAAACTGTTGCTGCTCTTAACAAATCTAATGACATTTTGCTCATCTGTCAAATTTTGCATTTAACTGGTCAAGAGCAATATCCCAAAGCTGCTCTTCATTTGCAGAGAAAGCAGAGCCACCACTCCAATAAGCAGCAGGGTAAGACATTATTATTATTCCATATCCCATCTCACTGGTCTCTGATTTACACCCAGGTGTAAAAGGGGTGCAGATCAGACACATTCTCACACACGCTGTAATGAAGAGACTCTGCCTGTGGAGAGGTCACAGCAGATAAATCAAGTGGAAAACCTTTGACTCTTTTGTTTTATAACATCTTATTTAGGCTCTTGGCTGGTTGCAGTGGGTTGTTTTTTCTTGAAATGTAATTTATTAGATATAAATTTAGGAATGTGTAATAAAGCAGCATTCAGTATTTCTTTAACCTTTCCTGTTGATTACCACAGTGAAGGGATGAGAAGTTCCACTGGCATGGTTTGCTGGGATGTTCAGGAGGTACATCCCAGGATGGAACTGGGGGCTCTAAGCAGAGCAATGCCATTTCAACAGAAAGCAATTGGTTGGAGGTCACCTGTATGAAGAAAAGAGTGGGTACCCTCATCAAATCAGAAATTATTTTCTATTTTATTTAAATAATGGTACTTCAATACATGAAAAACACTGCTTTAAATACAGCAAAATGCACTTATGTTAACCAGCTGAAAACAGTTCCGCTCTTAAATATTTGTAAGAATAGTGGAGGGAGGTAGAATGAGGCTTATACAAATTATTCCTTCTCTTCTTTCCTGACATTTCAGCCATTGTTCTTAAGATTTTTTTTTTTTTTAACCTAACAAACTGCTTTATATCAAGGAGTTTATCCTTCACTGTCACAGAAGATGCTGCCACGGAATTCAGCTAAAGAAATCGATTTAATGTTTTGATAAAGGAGAAAAATTAGATTGGCATTACACAGAAACATTTAATAAGGATGAGAAATAAAGTCAAAGCACAATGCTTGTCTCTTACCGTGGTTCAAGTGTATCATTTAAAATACTGTTGGTAACTTTGGAGTGGAGAAAAGTCTGGAGAAGCTGACCAGAAGTAAGACATTGGTTGACGTGAAAATGCATATAGCTGCTACACTTCTTAGTTCTGAATGACCACTGCCAAGTCATATTTGGCTTTTAATTACAGTTTAGTAAGAGTTTTTACAAAACTCAGTACAGTTCATACAATGACTAAAATAAATACTTTGTTGAAGTATTTACAAGCAAAATCTCCTTGATGTAAAGCTTGAAAGTAAAATATAAGAACCTGAAAGTTAAATTATGCAAAGGCTTGAGCTGGGTATTATTTTTGTAATAGAATTCGATAAACTGTTCAGCTGAAAGGGAAGATGAAGGAATAACAAACGCTCTTATTATACTTAGAGTTTTTGTACTTTAAGCTCCCTTGGAATGGTTTTTGCTTTTCCTGTATTTGTTACCAGGCAGCGATAGAAAATCCCATGTGAACAGAGCTTTTTCCTTAGCCTGTTTTTGGCAGGGGAAAAGGTCCTTTGTGTTGTCTGGTCACCTGCAGTGCTGCTGGGGGGGGTCTGTAGCAGTTGCAGGGAAAGCGCTTCTGTAACACTTCTCAGCGGAGAAGACACACTCATTTGTAATGTGAGGCAGGTGCTTCTCACCTGTAAAGGCACAGCTTCCTTGTCATGAAATATGGGAAGGGACCCACAAGGATCACTGAAGTCCAGCTCTCATATGCCAGAGAACTGAGTCGCTGAGACAGCTGATGGCTTTGTCAAGGTTGCAGAAGTACATTTAGGATGGAGCCAGGAATTATGCCAGGAAATGCAGCGTCCAGTGCTGCTCTTTAACCCAAGAAATGGTGGATTCAAAATTGGAACCAGTCCAAGCTGGGAGTAGAAGCCCCTGTGCTTGTGGGGTAAGATCCTTGCTCTTCGAGGCATTATGCTATTGTAGTCTGATTGAGAAGTCTTTATAGTAATTGCATGTCTGGAGAGAAAAGTTTTGCTTCCTTTTTACTTGGAGGAAAGGCATCATAGTGAGCCTCAAAGGGGAAAAAGCCCTATAATCATTTAGGTTGAAGTGCTTCTTAATTCAAATGGTGTGCCACTTAGAGAACTTGATAAGAAGGATTAGAACTGGAAAAGAAAGACATTTTTAAAAGCAAAGCTATTACAAGGTTCATTACTTTATTTATATGTTCTCCAAAATCACATGAATGAAGGGAAAAAATGAGGGGAAAAAATACTGGCTTCAGTTCAGAATGTCAATTACTACTTTTTTAATCCTCTTTTCACAATTTATTTGACATCTTGAACAGTAGCCAAAAAAGCTATTATAACTATAAACCATATTCATTGGTATAAATCTCATTAAGTTGAGCAATTTAATTAAGGTATTGACATGCTTAATTGATACGTGCAAGGAGAGGCCATTTTCATATCTAATTTCCATACGTTTTCTGCTTTTAAAAAAACCAGCTCCGTAAAAATGTTATAGATTCAACTAAGCCCTGTCATCCCAAAGGAGCACTTGCTGCCATTTACCTTGATTTAGAGCCAACTACTCTCCTAAGTGGAGCTCCATTAAGTGGATGTGATGTATGCCTGACTCAAACATGCGTCAGCTTCTCTTATGATCAATAGTGGAATATTTATATTAATAAAGCACCAAGTTAATTAAATAAAATAGTCTTCTGGGTAAACTTAAGATACTAGGGGATGGGCAGAGAATCAATATACTCTGCCATTTGAACATTAACTGTGTGCTCTGAAATTTTATGTTATGGTAGCAAAGATGCTTATGGTGTAGGAGTCTGGGATGCACAGAAACTCCTGGGGCAGGAAGCTCCTGAGCACCTTTTGCTTATCCAGTTACAGAAAAACCAGCAAACAAAAAAACCTTGGATCTGCTTGGCTTCTGTGACTTTATTCCTACAGACATCAGAAATCCTTTCTTCTGGATTAGGACCGGACACAGTCAAGGGGATGTTTTCCCAGTTGCCTGAGTTGTTCCAGCACTGCCAGAGAGGGAGTGGGAGTGAGACACTTGCCCAGTCAGGGTTTATCAGTGTCAGTAAAGGGTCACAGGTCACCCACAGGGACATTTTAAAAATCAGTGTAAAATCAGTGTGCCACTCACGAGCGTGTCCAGTTCTAGTGTGTTCCATGTCGCAGCCCAAAGCACAGCTCTCCTTCAGCCTTTCCCAGCCCCAGCCACCCCTGTGGGCTCTGTCTCCTCAGACACAGCTGGCTGAGAGATTTCTACATGAGTGAGTGACTTTTGACTACTGTGGAAACCTACCCCTGTTAGAAATGTAGTCCCAAGTCTCAGTCACAGATTCATGTCACTATTTTGCTCTGATAAGCAAACCCTGCTGTCCCTGCGGCATTGTGCTATTTCTACAACGTGCAGATGGCCTTTGAAGGAAGCAAGTTCCCTCAGGTACCGTTGCAATCCACTGATACCACTTCATCCTACCTTTTATCTACATTTCAAGGCTTCAGTACAGTAAAGTGAAAAATAAAGTGTTTTTAAATAATACTGCAGCTTTAAAAGAATGCCTAGCTTTGATAACCAAAGGAGATGCTTGCAAGGCAAAGACAATCTTAATTCAATATTAATAGTTTGTTCAGTCAGTTTAGAACTTGTTCTGTGTAAATATGCTTCCATCTCTTTAGTCAGGGGCACTGTGACATTGCTAAAAACACTGACACCTCTGGTGCAGAGGCAAGTGGTTGTGTGCCAGAGCCCTCAATCCCTGAATTCCTGCTTGCAGGCGTTGCTGGCTGCCACTGGGCTCCTTGCTGCTCCCCTCTCACACGTCCTGGGGTTGGTTTAAAGGAGGGAGTTAAAACTGAAGGAATAAGAGCACGTTCACTTGGGCCTTCTCTTCTCTTCTGTTTAAAGTGTCAGACGTGCTGGGCTGGGCCCTTGCTGAGCACACAGTGCTTCCTGAACGTCCCATGACCACAGCCTGGGGCCAGCGGCTCGGTGGAAGATTTTTGTGAGACTCTTTGCTGACTTTTCTGTGACAGACACCACCCACCACACAAACTGACAAAATCGGCATGTAAACCCCCGGGGAGGCAGCGTATGGAATAACGTACAGAATTTATTAAAACAATCAGTAGTGGTGCTTCTGGGCTGCTGCAGGAAAAGGACACTGACATTTTCCTGTGATGTGTGATTTTGACCTGGTTAAAATGTTTCATAATTACCAGGCACAGGGGAAAAGCTGAAGGAATAATATCCTTTGTCTTACAGTGAATTTTGTCTTCCAGTAGCTTATGTCAGCATTTACTGAAAACACTTGGTTTAATTCTTATTTTTGCATTAATGTAGAACCTTCTAAAGACACAGGTATGGTGTGTTTAATACTTCCAAATATGCTTCATATATGAAGAAATAAACTTTGCCTCTTGTTTAATATTACTAATCACAGCATGTATGTTACATCTGACAGTTGAAAATGTTTAATATATGTAAAACTGTACTTCTGCTGTATTATTGTGTTTGGTTAAGTGTTGGTAATGCATCCCAACCCTACCATTTAGTATTTGGTTTGCCTTTCTTCTTTTATATAATTCTTATGTTCTGTGATTTAGAAAGACTGAACAAAGAGTGCAAGCTAGAAACAGCATTGGAACCATATGTGTTATAGTTGTATATAATCTATATCATAATTTGACAGGGTAGAATAGCTTTAGTTAGAAAACCACTTTCTGTGTTAGACATAGAGTTGTCTTTCCAGAAATTAACTGTTCAAAGAAAGGGAAAGTGATTGCATCTGAGCTGGGATAAAAACAGATTCCACCATGAATTCCTTTCTGGAACCTAACAAAAACCTTTGTGTATGGAACTGTGATGCAGAAATTCGTGCATATTTTTTGACTGACTCTGGGTTTTAGTCTCTTGATTGTTGGTTTTCTGTTTGACATCTGGAAGTAATGATGTGAATAACTAATATCAGAATGTAAACCTTCCAAGTCTTATAATGAAGTTAAATTTCCTTTTTTGATAAGATGGAAGCATTTGTGTCATATGACACCCCCTTGGCTAATTGTTTTTTCAAAAGCTTGCTAAAGAGGTGTCATAAATTGAAAAAACTTTTGGGATAATAAATCAAGTGTTATTGTAGGGCAGAATTTCTCCAGGAGACTCAGATAACAGTGGTGGACTTTAGAGAAAGTCATCATCGTTCCCAGCAGTGATGAAATCAAATCACTCTGGAATTTGATGTTCTTTGATTTGAAAGTGCCTCAACAATGAAACAGCAATGTGAAGAGTTTTCTCTGCTTCCCCTGGGGTCTGTTGTGCAGGAGGCACTCCTCCCTCTCCCTGGTCAGCTTTTTTACATTTAATTTAATTTAATTTTCTGAGCTGACATTGTCAATCTGAAATTCAGCAACATGCTTGACAGGGAGTCGGAGGAAAGCCGAGTTCATTTCTGGAAGTGGCTTTATGCAAATAAATCCTGCCGTGGATCGCTGGAGCAGCGCATTTGCTGATGAATCAGAGCAGTGCCCTTGTTTCCTTGTCATTTTGGGAATAAAGCTCAAAATGTGCCACAAGAATCTCGGAGAGTTACCGTAAACCATTTCACCCTGCTCTCCCTATGGGTGTTTGGGTGCTTGGGGACAAAAGATGAATTTGTTTTCCAAGTAGGATCCGGAGGTTTTCATTATAGGGTGTTTTATTGGCTTCAGGGAACTTACCTCAGCTTGTGACTTGTTCAGGCCAGGCTGCTTTGTAGGTGGCAGTGAAGTCCTAGGGACAGTCTTAATTCTTGGGAGTTGTCTTCATTTTAGCTTTATCGAGTTTTCGATAAAGGTTTAGGTCCTTAGTGGATGATCTACTAAAACATTAACATAGAAAACCCTCAGTAGGATGAGTGGCATGATTACAAGTATAACTTCCTTTTTGGTAGAATTCATAATTTTATTAACTGAAAGCTAATTTTGGTTTAGATCTGTGTCATGTTAGCATGTTTGTTCCACTAGTATGCTTTAATTTTATTTTCCGTATTTAAAACACTTACATTCTATTTAAATGCCCTTTTTCTAACTCACAACACTATGGAAGGATAAACTTTCTGTGCAGGGAGTGGGATTCTTGAAGGTGTTTTGCCTACGTGGATAGTCATTGGGGAAAAAAAAAAGTTATCAGGTTATGTTTCAGCGATTCTTGCACATGTGGGTGAAGTAGGGGAATGAGGTTTGTAGGGGTCTCATGCAGCTGTGATGGTCAGGGTGACCTGCTCTGAAATCCTTGGATAGCTTGTGGCTTTGTGGATCCTACTGTAAAATGGAGAACCTGATATTACTTAAACAGTTGCATCTTGCATGAATGTCCCCAGTGGAGTTAACCACTTTGTGGTATTACATCTTGGTCTAATAAATCTGGATGTCATATCCTCATAGAAAAACGAATTAAGGCTACAAACCCATCTGAAGTGTATCTTCTGCTGCAGCGTTTCACAGGGGCTTTCAGGGACTAAATGATCCATGGCAGCAGAGATATATAAAGGTGAAGCTGTGGAAGAAAGGAAGAAGCTAAAATATTTTGAAAGAAAGAAGGGACAGAGTGCATAGAACTCTTTTGTCCTTTTCCTAGGGCTTCAGTACTTGTTCATGGAGTCCAGTCTGCTGAATATCACTGCAATATGATAATTTATTTTTAAAATTTGTATTTCAGCTAAGGCACTGGTGTGTCCCTTTTACACTGCGGCACTTTTTACCAGTGAACAGAATAACAGCCCCTTGATAACCAGGCCTGAGCTGTGAGCTGTTCTTCTCACTGCAGTGGAGTCGAATAACTTGCAGCTCGTTTTTACCTCATTGGAATAAATTGAATGTCAACTATAGTTGGTTTCCAGTATCCAGTATCCATGGATTCTCTGAAATGTTTATTACTTTTTATATAGCCACAGAAGTGTCTACGGTGATCATGCAAACAAATTAAATAAATGGCCTCTTTAACTTTGTTAAAAATAAAGCCTAGATTTTTACGTGTGCAATTGCTACTTACTCTTATGAAAACTGTCTAATTCCTTAGCTAAAGTACAGGATCATAGCCTAAATTAAATAAACACTGTTATGATTATCATTTTAATTCTACACTGTGATGGTTACTTACACAAAAATGTAATGGTCAGGGAGACTTTTTTTTAAATACGTCAGTAAAGTGCAAAAAATTCTTTACTATAAAAATATTCATCATTAACAAGGGCAGAGTTAGGTCAGGAAAGATCATTCAAAAGAGAGCCTTGCTGCAGATGTTGATTGGTTATCCAGTGATGGTGCAGATTATTAGCTCATGTTTTATGCTTTATTATTTCACATGTTTATCTTCTAAAATAAGAACTCATCATATGTAAAAATATATATAATAAATATATAAATATAATAAATTATGTACAATAAACTGCATATAAGTTAGGTTAAAATGGCAGAATCTCCATATAGCTCCATTTCCACTTCAGAAAGTATTAACATTAATAAACAGTCTTACTATTATTTATTAGTCAGAAGCCTTATTTTATTCTAGTAGGCTGCTTCTCATCAAAGGTTTCTCCTGAACCCACTGGCTGTTACTTTCCAGTTCCTTCTCCCTGACATAATCAAAGTTGAGTATGAAAACTTGGAGGACAACTTTCGCTTTCATTGCCTGTGTTCCAGAAGACAAAACAGATGCTGCTTTCTAAAATGAAAACTCACGATCAGGCTCAAGATGGTTGGTTATAAAATAAGAGTCTCCTAAATGCTGTCTGATCACTATTTGCTTGGCATTTTGGAAATGGCAGGAGGAGGGAGGAAGAACTGTAAAAGTCATAAACATGCCTTTGATTGGGCATTGGCACAGATTAGTTTTACAGTTCATTTAAAATCATATAAAATATTTACTAATCTTCCTAGAGATATTATGATAGATGTAATTTTTTTTCTGTTTTCATTGGGTCCATTGATAGACAAATGTTGTAACACTGTGTCTAATTCAGTGAAACAGAGGGGGTTTTGTTGTTTGTTTGGGTTTTTTTAAGCAACCAAGAATTTTAAAAACCTCTAATGAAGCGTGCATAAATGTGTATCCTCTGTTCTTTTAAACATTTAAAAGACTTGAGCATGTGCTGTGTCATCCCTGCAGTTGTGTCAGGACAGAAGTCATGAATCTGTAAAAGGCCATGCAGGTCAGATCCCTTAAAGGGTCTTTATTAACAGATGAGTTTTAATTTGTCCTTGGAGAAGGTGGAAGATGATGCTAAAATAATTATGTGTTGCTCAGATCTTTTTCCTCCTTGATTGCTTTGTGAACGCTCCTCCCCAGTCTTGAAGCTCAGGCTCTGCTCAGTGTCCTGCTCTTCCCAACAAAAGCATGTGTATGTGGCTGGGGTTAATTAGGCCACGTGAAGCTTTGGGTAAATGTTGAGGTAGAGACGTGTAGAGTTAACATCTCTCACCTCACAGTGAAACTGGATCAACAAAGGAATCGTGGTGTTTACCTTCTGGAAGCTTAGCAGTAGTGCTCGTGCAGCAGTGCGTGACTTTGTGAAAGCAGCGAGGACTGGCTTAATTGGAATTTTTGAGCTAAATTCCCTCCTCCAAACAAACAAAACTAGAGTTCTCCCCGCAGCCTCCCAGAGCACGGGTTGATAGCCAGCTGTATCGTATTTTAGCAAAAACACAATCACCTTGCCTTGTTCAGGGCGCACAACATCCCCAGGACCTGCTCTTGTGCAGAACTCCGAGCCCGTCACCATCTTTACTCCTAGTGCAGCAGTAGTAGGAAGAAATTTTTTTCCTTTCAGAAAATCAGCAGTGATGCCAAGTTTCCACACAGTAATGCTCTACAATCCCGTTGTTCTTAATCTCTTGCCTTGTAGCCCATGGGCAACAACACTTACCCATTTTTCCTTCAGACAGAGAGCTTTACAGTAAATACCATTTTTTACACTGAACCTACAGAAAGAGCAAAGCCATTGCTTCACTGAGGGCATAAAGCCCTCCTGAGGACAGAGGTGCTGATGAGTGTCAGACTTGCCACAGCTTGTTCTAATTACTGTTGGAGTGAGCTGATTTGGGCAATGCATTTCCCACCTGGAAGTTGATAAATATCTTGAACTTACCTTGCATATTTACAAGGCTCAAAGTTTCTGAATTGTCCTTAACAGCTAACTCAGTTATTTGGTAATCCATTTGGAGGACAGGAAAAACTTTAATACTGAAGAGTTTTGGAAATACTAGGACAATGACTCCTAGGTAAGAATAATATTTAGTTGTTGAAAATGTTCAATATTAGCTTTAGGTAAAAAAAAAAATTAAAAGGCTGCCCTGCAATTTCGGCAGAGCAGGAAAAATCCTTCTTTTGTTCTTTGCTGTAAATGAAATGGTAGCTTAATGTGATACAAAAATAAATAAATAAATGTGGTGGAACATATTTACAGAGCCTGTTTTCACCCGATTTCAACATCTGCATCCTTGAGCTTGTGCGTACTGGTGCTTTACCTCCAGATCCGTTTCTTACGCTCCTCAAGCACGGTCTTTACTCTCTTGGCTCAGTCTTAACATGCCTTTAAGGCACAGCAGCCTTGGCAAGCACATCCTCATTGCAACAGAGACAGAGCTGCATCCTTCTGCTCCCCGGGAACAGGGGCTGCAGCTGCCTGGGAGATGTGACCGGATGAACCATCATGCTGCCCCCAGCATTGGATTGATGGACAAGAAGGAATTGCAGCACTTGGAAGGGGATCTGTGCTGCAGCCCTTGTGCTGCTGGTGCAGTGATCCTGCTTGTGCCATGCTGGAGGTTAAGCAAGGTCTGAGGTGTTGCAAGTTGTTGGGGATTGTAAGAGAAATTCTGCAAGACAAAAAGCTTCCTTGGGAGTGCCAAGCATTTGGTTAAAAGAAAAGCACATCATGAATATTAATATTCTGTGCTGGGAATTGTTATAGATATAATTGAGTAAACTTGGGTTTTTTCCCCCCTGTGGATTTCCTTGGTCTTTCTGCCTCTTCATGTTACCCTTTTTTCTCTTGCAGACTCTTCCTCCAGCATTGATCCCTTTGCCCTTTCTCTTCTCTGACTGTAGGAGTTACTTTCCCTCCAGCTCTTGCTCTATGAAAAAGCTGAGCTGTATCATTCCTCACTTCATTGACTTGCTTATCTTTTATTATGTGTTACTTAGAGATACCTATTATCTTTGGATTATACTCTCTAATTTTCCCCATCTGTTACTCTTTAGCTCCCTAATTGTGTTACTTAATTCGGTAAAACATTGTAGGATAGAGTTTATGTGTAACATGTTGTACAAATTAAAACTAATTCTAATGAGACAAATTGCAGTGACCAGATTGTGTTAAGTATGTGACCTTTAGTGGAGTAGTTCAGTCTGGTTTTAGTTCAGTTGTAAAGAAAAGTTGGGTTGAAGAACTTAAGTGCACAAAACTTTTTATTTATTTTTATTTTAATTCTATTTTATTTTAATCACTGGATGAGACTGAAATGTTTTAAACCTAGAAATCCTATTTGGTAAAAGAATGTAAACAAGCTACCAACGGGGATGAATTCATTCTCATTTCTCCCAGCTGCACATTCTGTGGCTGGAGTGAAGTTAGTGGGCACAGGGCTTATTTCTTAGCATTGGTGGCAGCTGACACTTTCTTGAAGTCAGCATTCTTACCTTTCATTGGTTTTATTTTGCAAAGCAAGCAAACCTCATTAATTTTCCCTGTTACTGTGTCAGGGAGAGATGATGGTAAACAATCTGTTACTTTGCACCCTCAAGCCCCATATACAGTCAAATCAACCGGTGTTTGCCTTCTGGTTTTGTATCAGCTGCTGCAGAGAGTTGTGTGTGAGCTCTCCTTTGTTATTGCAAGAAGAAAATAAATGGTGGATAAGCCAAAAGGTACTTTGAAGGGATCAGCTCAGTTATTCTGGATTTTTCCTTCATTTTAGCTAAACCATTGGTTCCATGTGTTAATGGTTAACTCTGGGAGTTTGCAGTTTTATTATGGAATCAATATTCAGTAACATACTGGGAAAGATACATATTTGGTTGTGAAGCATTTGCTCTTGGGGACTATTCTTTAAGTCTTTGCACTAAACTCTTTAGACATTAAAGGCAAGCCTAGTTCTTTATTGGATAACACTGCACTGTGATCTCTGTTAGCCCATTTGGGCGGGAGGAATAATTAAAGAGTAGTGTTCAGCCACAGTAAATACTTCTTAAGCTGGTTTTCAGGCAGTTGTGGCAAAAACAGTCTTTTAAAATTTTAGAATCTGTATGTCAGAAAAGATCAGGACAATAATTTGTGCTCAAAGAGTGGGGTTTTGTTGTTTGTATTTGAAAGGGGAGACAAGCATATGCAGGACTAAGCATAAGACACAGCATAATGTTATCACTGCTGATTTTCTGGTTTTCATATAATCTATGGTATTTCCAGTACCACTGGAACTTTGCAGGTTGTATTAAAGTAGCTGCTTTAATGTTTTAAATCTGTAGTTCAAATGAAGGCACTAATTTTATGAATGTTCATAGAGTCTGTGTTCCAATTAACTGATTTATGTTCCGTCACTGGCAAAATAATAAAAAAAAAAAAAAGGAAGGCCTTAATGTATTTTATTGCTCTGCTAGAGAGTTGAATTTTCACTTAGGATGCAATAGGCAGTGTTACAGCAGGAAGCTAAAACCAGCACTACAGCAAAGACTGCAGAGGCACTTAAGGAACGTCAGCACTTTTGGGTGCTTTTTTTCCTCTTTTCAATCCTTTTATCAGTAAGGCTCTTTCAATGCACCTTTGAAGATCAGGAAGGCAGTATTAGACTTGCAGAGGGAGTTAATCTGTGTCCAAAGCATTTTAGCGAAATTAAAATAAAAACTAAAAAATGTATCGACTTGTGCCAACTCCTGTTCGAGGCTGGGTTAGACTAACGTGTGGTCTGCCGTGCTGGGAGGGCATGTGAGCCACAGCTGCTGGATTTTGTTAGCTCCCACAGCTCTGATTATGCAAACTTGAAGTCCAAGCTCTTTAATATCCCTGTGGCTCCATTCCTCCATCTGAGAAAGGAGAATGCCGCTTCCTTTGGGGGTTCACCACGCCGTGCTGGCTTGGGGAGCTCTTGGTTGAACGTGTGCGGTATTGCTGCCTGCTGTGCTGTTCCCCTCGCTGGCTCCTCTGGGATCGCTGCCGAGGCCTTTCCAAGCGTGTTTCCATCAGAAACCTGGATGAGTGTTGGAGAACATCAGATGAGGGAGCCAGGGGGGTCACTGCACTGTATTGAGGCAGTGCTGATTGCTGGATCTCTGTGCAGTGTGCGCTGCTTGTGGATTAAACAGGATGAAATTTGCCTGTATTTATCAAAATAACAGGAAGAATAATTTAATCTCAAAACATTTACTTTGCTCGACGTGTCTATTTTATCCTGAAGGTGTTTCCTTTGTGCTGGGCTCACTGCTTTCTCTACAGAGGAACCTTTGTGAGGGAGGGTGATGCTGATGGACTGGCACATTTTAGTTTGTCCTTAGGTCAAGTGCTTTTGGTCAGCTAACACTGCATGGTAGGGGGGGATTTCTGCAAGTCTTTTCTTCTCTTTAGGATACATCATGCACCCAGGCATTGCACTTGCCTTCCATTACAGAATTAGGTAGTTTGAAACTTCTGCCTAAGAAATAGGAAGTGTTTTAGCAATCGTAATTTATTTTTCTTCAGATTTCTTTATTTTTTCTTGAATACTGCAATATTTTTTTTAAGGGTTTTGTTTTATCCCACCTTAGTTTACCTGGTTTTCTGCAGTTACTGTGAATAACTAATGTTTATTTTACATACTGTCAGCGTGAGCTTCTCATTTTGCCTGTAGGGAGTGAAAAGCTGGAAATTTAAGGTAAACTCAGTAGACAAGTTGCTTGTTACGGCCTTCTGTTTTCTTGGAGCAGATTTTGGGAAGTGCCCAGGCTGAGCCTGGTTGGGGTTTCCTTGCTTATGAAAGATGCTTAACAAAGGTTTGGCAGAGTATCAGGAAGCAGAGAGAAACACTTTTCCTGGCCTTTTTCAAATGGGATGATTATAATTGCGAGAAGGCAGTTAAAGAAAACTAAATATGCGTTGGTGAATTTCGTTCCGTGCTGTGTCATTAGGGCCATGCAAGGCTGGCAGTTCTTCAGCCCACTGCAGAGATTTATGCAGTACTGGTACCTAGAGGAGAGTGCCTAATAGAAAATGAAAATAATACAATTTACAAGAATGGTTTTCATAGAAAATGCATGAACTTCCTACAGTCCCCTGGTTTTGCTGACTGCAGGTTGGGAGTTGAGAATAAAGACAAAGCAGAAAGCAAAAACATAAATTAGCTCTTTTAGAACACAGTAATGCTAGAAAAAATAACTTTTAAACCTAATTTATTTTTAGACATGATTTGAAATAATGCCCAATAAAATACCAGACAAATGCAACTTGAGATGTTGGTGGATTTAGTGTGGTTTTCTCTGACCACACAGTTCTACTTTTTCAAGCCCTTTTTGTTCTGCTTTGCGTGCATCTTCCTTTCAGATCTGACTAATTTTTGCCTTCCTAAGCCATTTTGTCACGCTTTTCCCATTGGCTGTGGCTCTGCTGTGCCTCACTGTCACACCAAAGTGACTCCCTGTCATGGAATCGTTCTTCAGCATAAGACTTCCTTCTTCTGGGTCTGCAATACCCTTTACTTTCTCTGGGTTGCCTGATCATTTGTCTGGGTTGAAGGTCTGTCTTTAAAGAACTAATATTTTGTTGCTGGCAAAATAAAGAGGAGGTGAAGGAAAGGTCAGAGTGTGGATCAGTGTTAAACAAATTGTGAAGGTCACAAAGAATTTTAATCTGACTTGAAAAAGGGACTTGTATCCAGCAGCACATTTTTGTTTGCGATACTCTGAATGGACAATTGTGGCTACTTTGAGAATTTGGTGTAGACTGCATGACTGGTATAAATTGAATTAGTCCCATGACAAGGACATAGTCCCCTTTTTTTCTTATCTGCCTGATGGAAAGCAGAAGAAAGGCCTGCGTGACACATCTTGACCCGCAGTGTCAATGTGGGCTTTTGTGACAGGCTCTGATTTCTGGCCTCTCATTTGATAAAACCAATTTGGGGGAGGCTAGAAAGGGAGCTTGCTGCAACACTAAATGTACTTACAGAAAAGAGTGTCTGGGGGTGAGTACAGATTCCTGCCATTCCCTCTCAATAGTCATTAGAAATCCAGAGTTTCTTTCTGAAAAGGGGGCAAAATCCTGGGCTTGTGTAACACAGGGACACAGTCACCCCAAACGATGCACTGTGTAATTCCCTGTGCTGCAGTATCACCTTCCATTGTGCTTTTGTCCAGCCATCCCTGTGCCTTCCATTTGCTCATTTCTTATATTTTTCTTTCCCACTCATCTGCCTTCCTTTCTTCTTCTTACACTACTCTCTTATCCCCCACTTTGTAACCTAAACCAGGCTGGAATTGCTCCCTCCATGCTGACAGGGCACCAGCAAGGAAATCAGGGTGAGTGCTGCTTTTCCTTAGCATGAAAACATCCCAGCTTTCGGGGTTTGTGTCCATCTCCCCCCCATTCCTGATGCCCTCCTTCCTGCCTCCACCTGCACTGGTGGAGGGTTGCAAATTTGGAAATACTTATGGTGCAAAAAGGGAAAAAGCACCTGAATGCAGGTTGGGTAACAAGAAACTATGACCTGAACTCCAATGCAGGTGTAATAATTTCAATAGAAACGTTTGTAATGTTTTAGTACTAGAAAGGCCTTTTGACTTGCTGTTGGTTATTTGTTTTTTGTTGTTGTTTGTTTTTAAGCAAGTTTAAAAATTCAGTTGCTGCCATTGATACACAATGCAGTGAGGTTCTTAATGTGGTGGATTAAGATCTTTTCACTGTGAATTTAAAAAGCTTGCGAGAGACTGATTGTCATGTTTTTCCTGAATATTAATTTCAAATAAGAAGCTGTAATAATATGAGCAGGGGTAGCCAAGTATTTTTGCAGTCATTAAAGAAACAGGAACATGCTGAGAAAATTTCATTTACACTGCAGGGTTGCAATTCCAAGGCACAAGATTTGGCTGCAGGTACTCTGACAGCAAATCCTGCATTGTGCCAGTGTCATGACCACATGTGAGGGATGTTTTCTGGAAGTTCTGTCACTTATATCATGAATTCTGGTGGGTTTTGTTGTGGAGTCATTTCAGCTCATTTCACAGACCTCTAGAGGAGAGAAAGAAAATGGAGAACATCATGTAGTGTAACAAATCCAGAAACATCTACTTTTCCAAGCACATGGATGTTCCATTATCTCATGTAGATTCGAGAAGTATGTTCTCTTTGTTAATACAATGTATTTTTTTTTCCTTTTCCCTTATTCAGGGACCTGAGTGAAAACCAGATAAAAGGAATCCCTAGAAAAGCCTTTCGAGGAATCATCGATGTGAAGAACTTGTAAGTGACGACTTCATTAATGTTTGCGGTGAAAACCACTCTCCCTGCGTTACATCTGGCTGTTGTTATGTGTTTGGCTACCATTTGTTTAGCTCAGTGCAACACCAAAGGGACCTGCAGACCCTGTGGGGTTTTGTCAGGGGCCTCACAGGTGCTTTACCCATTCCTGCAGTATTGCCCTGAAGAAAGATATGCATAGGAAAAGTGCTCTTGGAGTTTGGGGATGAAATTGAAATGTTTCACTTAGAATAAATCTTCTGTTCCACCACTCGTGTAGACAATAAATATGACAAAATGTGGCACAGAGGCACAGTGGTTGAGTACAAACATCAGAAAATTTAAAAAAAAAAATACTGTGGGCAGTTAACTGTGCGTGCTTTGACAGTTTGTATTGAATATTAAAATAATATATAAAAGCCATTAAAGAGAGAAAATAGGGGGTTATTGTTGGTGCTGATGAAGCTAGGTTGTCCTAGCTGTTTTCTGTAACATTTATTTAGTAGAAGAATCAGCTAAAGGAGATCTAAAAAGAAGCCCTATTGTACAAAGTCTTGCAACATACCTGTGTTCTGTTTTTTCTGAGCACTGTACAGATTCCTTTGGAGGCTTTGGGATGTACAGAATATGAACACTTGTAGACAGGATACAACACAGCTGTTTCTGCAGTCATTCAGCACACTAAACTTGTGTTTCTTCAGTGGTTTGTTACTCGCTTTGTGCATATTCAACTGTGACTGTAGCTTTTCTGGTAACAAAAGGCCTTTTTACCTGAATATCAGCATAAGAAAACACATCTTGAGAAACCACTTACTCTGATGTTACTCTTCAGTGGAGGAGCATCAGAGGACCTGTGTGAGCAGGTCTAGTTTTCAAGACATAGGAAAATATGAAGAATATAGTTTTTTAGTAGGAAAAAATTTGTGCATTTTAGACAAAAGAGCGGCTTTTTTGTCATGTTAGCATGAGCTTTACTTCCACTGTGTGATCTAGAGGAACAATAGATGGTGTTTTGTTTCAGAAAATCTAATTTTCCCAGCTATAATTCATTGTTAGTTGTCTGACTTCATTTAAAAAAGCAAAGTTTGCATTCAGAGTTGAGTTCACCTCTGGCAAGCTGTCACTACAATCACAGGTGTTTTGATTTATGCACCCACTCTCAGTGTAGAAGGAACCAGGGTTTCTCCTTTCCCTGAGCTGATATCAAGGGCTGGAGTGCTTACAGGAGCTCTATAAATGTCAGGATTTAAAACTCCAACAAGAAATTGTGACTGTCAAGTTAGGCAGTATCTATTACTTTGCTGTAGAAGACTCAGTTTTAGAAATGCTTCCCTGTAGCTACTGTTTCTGTCTCTGATGAGTACTGAATTTATCACAGAATCATAAAATAATTCTGGTTTGGAGTGACCTCTGGAGGTCATCTGGTCCAGCCTCTGGCTCAGCAGGAGCACAAAGCTTACTAGTCTAACAGATTGCTGATGGGAGCCACGAGCACTGATTGTTTAGATAAATAGCAGGAGAAGCAGACTTTTCCCTTGTATCTGTAGACATCCTTTTTTTGATAAGAACTGTGTGAGTTGTGTACCCAGGGTGGTTCATTAGAGCAGGTGACTCTTGTTTGCAGACACGGACTGGTGGCCTGTGAGATGCTGAGAGAAACATGGCAAACTCCTGAGCCAACGTGCTGCTGGAAACACATTAAAATTTCTACAGCAGTAACTGTAAGGGTGTGATGCAAGTTGAACCAAGTTAATATTTAAAGCTCTTAAAACTTTAAGCAGTGGCTTTAACATGCCAATTGCCATTCAAAGTCTAGACTTGGCAGCCAAGTCTCTCCCTCTTGAGTCCCAGGGATGACCACGCCAGTGGAGGAGGAGAATGAGCCTCTTTTGCCTTTTGGTGCCATCCAGCTGTTCCAACACCTGCACTGCTCGTGCCTGGTGCCTCTGCCACGTACACCCTAAAGGGAGAGCAGCAGGGTTGGCTGTTTCTATGGTTATCGCTCTGCTGATTTATTGTACTGTCTCAGAGTTCTCCCACCCTATAAAGCATGTTTGTGAGGGATCTTGGAGACTTTGAGATGTAAGAAACGAAGCTACACATTCTCCCACACTCCCCAACCCTTTCCAATTTGTATTTGAAATTCATATAGGGAAAGGCTGGCGTGGAATCGTCTCTGTTTTTGTGGCTTGACATTTAACGTGACCTCAAATTCTTCCAGGTCCTACGAAAAGTGTGCAGATGTCATGGTAAAAATAATAACTCTGTAGATATTGTAACAGGGACACAGCAAGTGCTAGACCAGATGAAAGTCTCTAGATTAATGCAGTCTTTAACAGCAGTTTGGAAAGCTTCCCTCAGGAAAGAATGCAGAGTTGATGCAATAGACGAAGCCAGGGCATGAATTCCCTTTGGATACAAGCTCCGAAATACTCAGCCTGAGGGCCCAGTATAAATTACAGTGGGTGCCATTTGGAAACTCTGTGAGAATTACCCTGCCTCAGCGTGGTCATAAGTGACACAAAGTCAGGCTGTGTCCAGCTGGAACACTCTAGTGTTAAAAAATCTGTTTGGTGAGTTTAGGGGCAGAGGTGCTGCCGTGTGTGCAGAACACTGAGACTCTTTGGTGGTGTCCCTGAGCATCGGGGCTGCAGAACTGGCTTGGTGACAATATGATTTTTGTCATTTAAAAAAGTTAATGTTAAGATGATAGAGGGGAAGAAAAGTATTATAAAAAGCAATGTTTCAAGATATTTTTCACCTTGTCATCTCTTTAAATGGGAAAAGCTTTCTATCTTTTTGTCATTCTTTTAGCAGAGCAGTGAGCCCAGGAAAATGGGCTTGTGCTAAAGAAGAGCTTTTAAATGTCAGGGAGGCCACTGTTTCTGCACAAAATGAAGCCAAAGCAGAGACTGGAGGTTTTCAAACTCCCAAGTGGGGGAAAGTTTGTTGTGTGAATTATTTTCATATGAACTATTTTCTGCTGTTTGAGTACAAAATCAAAGGAAGAATCTGCAGACAAAGAATAAATTAGTAAATCCATTTCAAATTGAAATACAGAAATAATTATACAGCTTTTAGAAAGAGCCATGAGCACCTAATGTCCATTACCAGTAGTGGATTTATATGATAATTTGGCAAAAGCTGACACTTTGAACGTATTGTAGGGTAGATGCATAAATGCTGCTCAGTGGTCCTAAGAGCTGAACAAGAAAGGGCAAGAGAGGGCCAGGCTACAGAGTGCACCTGTGTTCAATTTCTGTTCCTTATTACTCAGAGAACAGGAAATGTTTCTTGCAGGATTCTAGCCCCAAGTAAGCACATTTATTCCAAGAATTAAAGTATATGGGTTTGGGTCTTGTTGAGCTTTGGGCTAACTCAGCACTGTCAGCCATGGCTTTCCATCATAAACGTATATGGAGCTGCTTCTTGGATTTCTGCACGTTTCCCCTGCTTGTATCCCATCTCAGCATTCAGGGGTGTGTTCCTCTGGTGAGGCATTCCTGCAGTTGCTGTTGAATAAACCTGCACAGCCCACCTTCCTGAGGGCAGCTAGGCGCTCAGAAGAGGAATATACAGAGCCTGATATTAGGAAGAAATTCTTCCCTGTGAGGGGGGTGAGGCCCTGGCACAGGTTGCCCAGAGAAGCTGTGGCTGCCCCATCCCTGGAAGTGTCCAAGGCCAGGTTGGATGGGGCTTGGAGCAACCTGGGACAGTGGAAGGTGTCCCTGCCCCTGGCAGGGGGTGGAACTGGAAGACTTTTAAGTCCTTTCCAACCCAAGCCATTCAATGAGTCTATGAAATCTCCCAGCCAAGGAAGTGAAATGATTCACGGAGAAGGAAGGAGGAATATGCAGTGCAGATGTGTGGAGAGAGGGGCAGAGCAGCAGAGCAGAGGGGGAGCCAACCTGGCTGAGTAGCCACCCCACTTGAACACCACTGGAGCCACATGGAATGACACACTTATTGCTTTTCCTGTGAGGATTTGCTGCCATTTCTTGTTCTTGATTCACCAGAACTCAGTTCTGTACATATTCAGCCTTCTGCCTTTTCTCTCCTGTAGGCTTTGGCTATAGGATTCTTTAGCATTGGGATTCAGAAAAACACAAGCTCAGAGGTTCATCTGTCATGATAATACCGGCTCATTGCATTTATGTCTAAATATTTCTCAGGCACACATGAGATAATAGCTCATATCACTAGACCTGCAAGCTGCTTTCCTGGCGTCCTGGGACCACTTAGCAAATTGTGGGTAATATCCTTCTTGATAGCCCTAAAGGTGCTTTTGGAGGAAGAAATGAAGCATTGAGATTTATATTTTTTAAAAAAATGCAGGAATACATCAGCACATATGTAACATTTAACACTTCTGCAAGTCAGTACACATTTATTTTCCTAGTGGTTACATTACCTATGCAGTGTGAAAAATCAGACCTCTCTGAGTACTGTAAAATATTGTTGTACCTATTAGTTTAAGCTCCTGGTTTGTTAAATGGCTTTTCCTGGAAGATACTCTTACTTTTTCTGTATGCATCTACTATTAGCATCAATCCATGTGACTTTTACAAAAATCAAACATCTAGATTGCACATTCAGGTTTTGGAAAAAGCTGAACTTGCTCTTTACAGTAAGAGTTATTTTACATTCACCTACACAAAATATAGAAATGTTCCTGTGGAATTTTTTTTTTTAATCCATCACAACCAGCGCTGCAGAGCATATTTGTAATTTTTGCCATTCAGCCATAGAAATAACTAAACATACTTGTCAAATTAAAATAACAAATAAACCCAAGAAAATAATGGTTGATTTGTGTGTAGCTGTTTCACCAGCAGAAAGCAAGTGATTGTGAGTTATTTGCCCTACATAAATATGCAGTAGCTCTTAATGAAATGTTGCACTACAAAAAGTAACCTCTTTAGTCCAGGTTCTCTAGGGAAGCTATTATCCAGACCCCTCTGAAGTTCCTGGCCTTAGTTTCTTGACATTTGTGTACAGTATTCACTGTTACCGTTGCAGTTTGCAGTAAAATAAATAAAAAGGAGGGAGATAAACAGTTGGCCAGATTTTCCACTCCTTTGGTGTAAAATCTGGAATAAGTCTACTGAAGCCAGTGGTTGGATTCAAATAAAAGAAAAGAAATGCCCAGAGGAGAATTGATTATCATGTGTTGGTTTGTGTACTTGCTTATGTATCTTTCAGTGGACTGAACAATATGTGTCTGTATTTGATGGTGTGCATGAAAAGCACAGTATATTTTAAATCTGAATAATGAAAATTTAAGGAAAGGATACATTTCTGTTATAGAAGAGATTTCAGGTTGTTTTGATCTCAGCTGGTATTTCTGAGTGTTTTCAGACCTGGCAAAACAGGTCAGAGGTATGGAAACAGCTGTTTGAAATGTTGGAGACAAACCTTTTGCCTTCTTTAGGGGGTGAAAAGATCATTTCATTTCAACCATAAAAATTTGTAAATAATTCTCCTTCCCCTTAGCCATAAATTCACGCTGCACTCAATGTATTCCAACAGTGTATTCCTTTCTGTCTCCTGTAATTAGTCTTCATTGTGATAGTGACCATAATGAATTCAAGAGAGATCTCTGTGGCCATCACATTTGCTTTCCTAGAAATTTCATTGTCATGCAGCATTATTATAACATTAAAATAACACGTTACCCACTTACCACCTTCTATGGAGAAACACCACCTGCAGCGTCAGTCAATTTTATGAATACATTAGTTTGAGCTTTTGCCATCTGTTGTACCCCTTGTAACAAATGCAAAAAGCATATATTTCACAATTAACTCATTAAAAAGATAGGATTGATTGAAATGCACGTGCGTGTTCCCTGCACAGTGCACGATGCATTAAGGTGAGATGTGCAAAACCACCCGAGCAGCGAGAGGCACTGTGAGTGGTGGCAGAGGACATTCTGGGAGACAATCATGTTCATCTCTTCAGACCCTCATGTGAAGGGCCAGACACAGAGCTGGCTGCTTCCTTTTTAATTGACTCGTGGCCCACCTTTGCAGGCCCTGCCTGGCTGCCTGTTCTGCCCGGGGAGCTGCTCTTGGCTCTGCTGCCTGAGGTCACTTGGTGGTATATCATCCCTTGGTTTTGTTTTCTACTTCATTCAGTTCTGAATCACTAACCTTTAAAACCTACCTGCACTGATCTTTCTAAATAACATCTCTTGTCTTATCTTATAGTAAAAATCAGAGAATAAAGCAAGAAAACCTAAACACTGTGCCTTAAAGCCTGGCTTTGGGCAGGGAAGAAGGTGAAGGGAGGAATTGTGTTTTCCTTTGTCCCAGCTGAAGGTGCTTCCTGCTGGCCCTGTTTCCATCAGGAGCATCCTATCTGCTGCAGCCGTAGCCAGGGGAGAGCCTGTTAGGAACACAGAGATGAAAATTTGAAATTTAATTCAGAAACCGCATTCTTTTAATCTCAGTTTCTTCTCTGCCTCCAGTGAATCTGCAGAGCTTTTTTCCTCTCTGTCTGTGCTGTGTTGGGAAGGGGAGGTGATGCAGATTCCATCTGTACTTCCTGAAGGTCTGTGGGAGCACAGGAGCCTGGACAGAGGGGTGTGTGCCCTGCTTTCAGAGAGGGCTGCCCTGGTATCCCTTCCCTCCCAGGAGAGCCTGTGCAGGATGGCTGAGGGTGAACAAGGGGTCTTGAATAAGAAGTTAGTTCTGCATTTTTCTAGAATATGATACACAGAGGCAGTGCCTTCTGAATAACTGTGCTCTCTGCCAGTTTATCAGAACTGTCATGAAATACTGTGTATTTCAAGTGTCACTGCAACACTGAAACTTCTTCATCTATCTCTTTTAACGTCGTAAGGAGTAGGTATTATTCAAAATTACCTTAGTGGGAAGAAAGTTTCATAGGACTTTTGCATTGTGCCCTGATGCTGAGAGATGCCAGTTCAGCAGTGATCTCACTAGTGAGGGAGCCAATTTCAGGCTTGATAGTGCATTTTTGCAAATGCTTGGCAGTAGTGTTATATCAGCTCTTCAGGGGACGTTGTACAAGGGCATGTGGTGGTAGGACAAGGGGGAGTGGCTTTAAACTGACAGGGAGCAGATTTTGGTTGGATATTAGGAAGAAATTCTTCCCTGTGAGGGTGGTGAGGCCCTGGCACAGGTTGCCCAGAGAAGCTGTGGCTGCCCCATCCCTGGAAGTGTCCAAGGCCAGGTTGGACGGGGCTTGGAGCAACCTGGGCTAGTGGAAGGTGTCCCTGTGCATGGCAGGGGGTTGGAACGAGATGAGCCTTGAGATCCCTTCCAACCCAAATTTTGAGAGTCTGTGATCCTGTGATTCACACCGTCAGCTGCAGGGTTTGGTCCCAACCTGGCGGATATCCCAGTATTTTATGAGCAGAGCTGCCATTGGGAATGCTGCTTCCTTGCATTCCTGCTGAATGACCTGGGATGGTCCCATCTGCACCAGGGAGCAATGGAACAGACTTGCACAGACTGATAACCCACAAAGTCTGCAGCACACATGAGAAATAGTGGAAAACCCCAAAACCACTTCATGAAGTATTTAAACTTATGTCATATTTGGTAGTGTGATTAGACTACACTTGCATTTTTAAACACTTTTTGGTTTTTATAATCCCCTTTCCCATATCCCTTGCTAATAAATAAAACACAAGGTGGACTAAGCAGCACAAACCGATCTGAAATCTGTTGAATGTGCTAAACTACGACTTGTACTTCTCTTGAGATTGATTGCACAGCTTGAAAATGCACCACTCTTTTTTTTTTTTTTTTAATGAAAACATCTGCATTAAGTAGAGTGGATGTCTGCTCTGTTCTCCTGTCCACTTGCATTTCAGGAAGTATTTGTTTCATGGATGCCTGTAGTTGTGGGCTCAAGTAGCCACAAGGGATCTGTCACCGGCAACTTATTAAAAGCTGAACCATCACTCCCGAGAAACAGATTTCCTCACCGTAAAGTTTGCTTTCCCCTGAGTAAAATGTCAGATAAATAAAAGCTGAAATACCTCTTAAGTGTGTTCTACCTATAAAATAGAAGTACCTAAGCCAGGACTGTGTTCTAGTGGAGGGACGTATGTTTGGTGGCATTTAATATTTTTAGAATTTTTGTCTTTCTGATGCTAATCAAAGCTTTCTACCTCCACAATAAGGTTATACATAATATTGATTTATCCAATTTCTGTATTCTGTATATATTGGTTTCATTATCAATTTTTGGGTAAACTATAGATTTTTAAATATTTATTTTAGGCGTAAGACGAGCATAAGCACTAATTATTTTTTACTTTTCTGGAGATGCATTTCAAGCATTCTTTAAAGGCTGTACTTTAATTGTTTAGATGGTAAAATCCTAATGCCGAGGACAAGAAAGATGAAATGCAGCACATAGACCCAAGTCATCCATTCCATCTACTTCAAATTCTGTTGTGATCTTCCCTGTGCTGTATATTTTGCATAATTTATTGCCTTCTCCTGCCTAAGAGGGCTTCTTCTGCAGCCATGAGCAGCACAGCTCTGTAGGTTGGTCATCAGTGGGGCTTTGGAAGAGGGACATGGATGTGCTGTGTCCCATCAGGAACATGGCACACCTGGCACAGTGACATGAATTGTTTGCACAGGAGACTTAAAAAGTTCAGGTTTTGGGTGTGAGAGCCCCAGGCTTGGTGGTCACTTTTAAATTTTCTGTTTGATTAGGTGAAAAAAGGTAAAATCTGGGAGTCTGGAGATTTAAGTTGTACGTAATTCACGTGCTTAAATGTAACATAGGTGGAAATTTTTAAATGAGACCACAAACTCCAGGTCCAGAGCTTGGTATAAGAAAACCTCACCCCTAGGCTTGAATGGGATCCTTTATCTGGAGTTTGAAATCTGCTAAAAAAGTCAGGGTGACTGTTGCTATTTCCAGAGATTATTTATCTGCTTACTTAGTTCCCAGGGCTCTGCTCTGTGCTTTCTGGGCTCGTTTTTCTTTTACCCTAATAAAGCACAGCTACATTTTGGTGCAGCACTGCTTTTGTGGGGACAGTAATGAATAGCAGATTTGGCCCTTTTCTGTTTTAATAGTCTTACAAGAGTCTCTTTGACAGAAACAAACTCCAGAAAATACCTTGACTTAAAAACAGGCTGTGCGGTATTCTTACTGTCCTTTTGATATAAAACTTGATTAAAATGGGATGAGACATAAGTTGAAAAAGTATCGAAATCAAATTTTCTTTATTACGTACGTGTTTAGGCTAACCTATGCCTACAGTTTATCTTTGTGTAATTTATGCTGTCTTTGTGCCATACCTTAATTCTGAATACATTTGCTGAAGATTTCCTGCAGCATCCATCTGTGATTGTCAAGAGGAACTTTTATTCTGAAAAAAAAGAGACAGTACTGGTTTTAATTATGAATCTAAATAGCTTCATAACCACTGTGAACTCTGAATTTACATCATTTTTATGATAGCCTCACCATTCCAGGTTTATTGATTTTGTCATTTGCTTCATTACATTTAATGCAAACCTTTTGTATGGAATTATTCCGGTGCTGTGCTGGGCACGGAGGGGTCAGTGTGTGCAGTCTCTAGCCAAAACAGCACAGCAATATCATTTTAGTGCAGACTCCATGGCTCAAGGGGGGTTGTAAATACTGTCCACCAGCAGAACAAAGTTTGCCTTCTGCTCTTGACCTTCCCAGCTGGACAAAGTTAAAACCATAGCTTGAGTTGTCTTTTTTGTTTTTTTCTTCTTTTTTCCTTTCTCTCTCTCCCCCTGTATTTCATTTTGGCTTTTCTGGTCAGTGCAACACGTGTCTGTTAGAGAGGAAAAGGGTCTTTTGGCAGATCAGGGTTGGGCAGTGCCTGTTCCATCCCTGGCAGTGCCACGCTTTGCCATGGGACTGGTCTGGCAGGACCAGTTCTGCGCCCACTGGAGATGACCTGCTGCTCAGAAATTACTTTGAAGAGCCAATATGCTTTTTGGCTTTCAAGGCAGGGACACTGTGGGTTTCTGGGGTCCTCAGCTGTTTTACCATTTCACTGGGATTAAATTTTGATGTTTCATTTTGTAAATAGGCAACAGTTTGCCTGGATTTGCTGTATCTATTAAAGTGCCCCTGCCCATGGCAGAGGGTTGGAACTAGATGATTTTTAAGGTCCATTCCAACCAAAACCATTCTGTGATTCTATGAATAGAACTTCCTCAGTTCTTAATTTACTGCATCACTTTTTCTGGGGAACGCTGTTATCATTTTTAATCCAACTTCATTTTAAAAAGCAACGAAAACACTACTGTGAAACAGGTAAGTAAATGGATCCTTGTTTTCCTAGAAGGCAATTAATTGGGCTCAAAAATTAATTTAAGTAATTGATTGGGAAACTAGATTTTCTGTAGCACTCTTCCTTGACCATGAAACGAGATGGATGTGCCCCCCTTCTTGACCCCAGCCCTCAACTCAGCTGCAGCTTGCTGTGTGAGAGCAGAGCTGGGTATTTAAAACAACAATCATGACAAAGCCTATGTAGTTTCTTGCCACATTTAGAGCCCAGAAGGGAACGATTATGTTTCCCATTCGGTGATTCAGTCTGTTCCATGGCTTCGCTTACCCTGCAGTTGGGTGGCTCCGTGAGTTGAAGTGGCTGTAGGAGAACGAAGCCACCTGCACTTCAGTTCAATTCAGAATTGTTATGCCTTGAAAGGAAAACATTTTTGGAGGAAAAAAAAGAATTAAACTGTAATGGGATAATTGTATTTTACAGTCCTTGTATCACAAGTTGGTTTTATATGAACATATGCTCACTGTGTTTGTACAGCAAGGGATGTTATAAGTCCTTTTATCACCGCATCATTTGAAAATTTCCTCAGAAGAAGCTCAGATCATGTAAATCCTACACGGATATTAAGAAGATCCTGTGGAGGATCCTAATTTTATTTAAAAAAAACAACCCAGTGTTTGTGCTTGGATCTGCAACGTTTTCTTCCAATATAAAGTAAGGATCCAAGTCTGAGTGAAGCACAGAGGGATTCTCAGGCACTCAAATATATGTTACGAGATTAATAGAAATAGTGTAAAGTTGATTATCTAGGTGCAAATCTGGGAATGGCTTTAGCTTTGAGGTAGGCAAGAATAAAATCCCTTTTGTTTAAGACCAGATGATACAGGGGGAGTGTGAGAGCAGCAATAGAAAAGGGCTGTGAGATGATGGCCTCATTTGTACAAGTGATTTCTGCTATGGAATATCATTTTCCTTCACTTTTTTTTCCGTTACCAAAAGCCTGTGGGATCCAATTTTGCTTTTGTTTACCCTTTAGTAGTCCCATAAATGTCAAAGAAAGAAATGAGAGAATTCTATCTTCATGGGGAAGTAACCTCTGCACCAGTCTTTTGTGTTTTGGGTGGGTTTTTTTAAAGCTCTTTTTGGAGTTATTTTTCCAACTCACTGAGCAGTAGTACAGTAACACCATGAAATATCTATACACAGCTTGTCTGAGGTGCATTTTTACACTTAGAATTCTTCTTCCTTCTTCCTGTTTTACTGGGAGGATTTCTGCGTTGTTCTTTTGAAGGAACATAAGACTTTCTTGAAAGATCAAAATAATTTCTGTATGTAAATTCTGCGTCAATATCCTTCAATCACAAGTTGTTTATACGGCAGTCAATATGTTAATACTGGCATATAGAATGATGCTTTAAAAAAACCAACCAAACAAACAAAAAACAACAACAAAACCAACCCCCCCAAACCCTGCAATTTAAAGAGAGAAGCTAATGGGGCTGTATAACACTGCGGTGTGGGGAACAAAAAATCTTAAGAAAAATGGTTTGCATTAAGATCCCTGTAAGCAGTTCTTGCTGCTTTTCCAGGTGCCCAATATAGGAGCACCCAGCCGGCTTCTCAGGGCAGCAAAACACGCATATTAAAAATTGCTTTTCATGACGTGGGGTGGGAAATGGAGCTTTTTGGTGGGAAAATAAGCTTTAGAAATTGATTTTTTTCCCCCTTTTTATTTCTTCCTTCTACTTTCTTTTGTGACCCCTTTGTAGCCCCTGTTTGCGAGTTTCACCCTTGAACCCGCTTTATTTTGTATTTCATTTATATGCTTAAACTCGGGTCATATGCAGCAACAGCTATTGATTAGGTCCTGCTTTTAAACCCAACCTTACGGGGAAGATGCTGCCAGGAGGTCAAGTGGTTTGCCCGGAGTGATTCACTGAGTGGGGAAGGGGGGACTCACAATTATCTGAAGCGTTTTAGCGGGGGGTTGTTGTTGGGGATGGATTTTTTTTGCTCGGATTTTAGCTCTCTGTGCCCTGAGCTCCGGTTGCATTTCAAAGATGTGGTGCTCGCCCTTGATGAGGAGCAGCTGAAAGCGTAATTAAGGGTTAATGTTGCGGCGGGTGGGGTGGGGGAGCAGCAAACCCTTTGCAGTGAGTTGGGCGATGAGCGGCTCTCTCAGCCTGAGAAGGATGGGAGAAATGTCCTGGGCAGCCAGTGGTGCAGGTATCCTCTTTACCTACTTACACAACAGTTGTTGCTTTGATTGCCAGGGAGGAAACTTCAGGGCAGGGCTTTTCTCCGGCCGTTTCATTTCGGCGCTGTCACATCTCAGCGGGGAATAGGTGTTTGAGGTTTGGTGTAAAGGGTCAGGTAAGGTAACTGGTGCGCTCCTGTGATCCAAACTTGCTGCCTAATCCTAGCAGGGAGTACAAGTTTTCTTGCACATGACTGCCTTTTTGTCATGACAATCCTGGCAGAGGAAGCAGCTGTCTCTGCTGTGAGTGTTTTTATGGACTAATGTCAGGGGAAAAAAATACTAATAAAACCATCTAGCAAGGAAATGTCAGGGTCATAAGGATTAATTTTTAAGTTTCTTTGTTAATGGCTTCAATTTTGTAAGTCTTGTAGAATCATTATTCAGTAGCCAGTAAGTAAATGAATGAATGTAAGTAAGTAATATGAATTAACAGTTCAGATATATAAGCATTTGTATTTAAGGAATCACAATGTCTAAGATGACCTAAAGGTTGATGTTAAAATATTTCCTTTTGAAATTATTTCCTTTAAATATTTAAAAAGAAATAGCAACTTCCTGAGAAAAATATTGAAGCCTGTAACTTCTAAGAAATTCTGTATATAAACCTGCCTCTGCAATATTTCCTGTTGATTTCAGATGTAAGGTACAAAAATTATTTAATAATATTAACCATATTTCTAATAGTAAGCCATCTTCTACCTATATCTATATTTTTGTTTTCAAATTGGGCATGTAGTTATTTCACGATGCTGTTTTTACCAGTCTTTAATGGAGTAATTCACATTTCTGTTCATTGCAAGTCCTTCGTTTATAGATAAGTACAGACTTCTGAGTTACTCAAGTCTCCTGCAAGATGGAATAAATCCCTTTGGAGGTGACCTATCATCCTGATTTTGCAATGTCTGTTGTCTTGGAGATTATGGTTGTCCCTTGGTACTTGGATTTCTGAACTGTGAAGCTTCAGATCCAGAGTCAAGTTATTCCTTGTCCAGCAGTTAATGTCTCCAAGTGATTAGTGATCCAGAGGGAAAGCTGAAAAACAGGCTTCTCCACCTGTTAGCCTGATTTTCAGTTCTCCCCAAGAATTAAGCTTTTGTGAGGATATCAGGTACCAGTAGGGTTTTGATGATGTTTTTACTTTCAGGCACTGCAGTTCAGTAAAACAGTAGTGCTGTTATATGTGTTGTACCTATATCTTTATAAATATACTTTGTGACAATAGTAACATGGTCAATAACTATTGCAGTGAGTGGTGTTCAGCACATTTGGTATAAACTCTCCCTGTTCTGTCTTTTAGATTGGTATTTACATGTCCCAAGGCCAGGGAAGCGTATTTTAAATTGGAAATCGTGTAGGTTAGTGGAACTGTAAGGGACACGTTCAGTTCCTCGTGACACTACTGACAGCTGAGCATCTGTGGGATGGAGGAATAAATATATTAAAGGGTGAGGGACTCAAATGCAACAGCCATCACATAAATGGCAAAAATAGATGGATGCCATTTGCTTTTATGAATTAAAAAACAGACCTATGCTTTCATGTAGGTGGAAAGAAACTCCCTGGTGAATATGCACGAGAGTTGTCACATATGCTCCGTGTCCCGCTCTTGAAGGATATGTGGTAGTGCCACATTGATTTGGTAAAACATTGTTCAGGAAGTTGAAGATCTGCTAACAAAAACTGAATGTAGTGATCCAAACATATTGGATGCTTATGGTTCATATGGGCGTTCAAGTGGGAACATTTGTTCCAAAGTGCTTGTAAACATAAATCTGCAGGATGGATTTGCTGTCCTTACCCTGGGTGACAAACGTTTCACAGATGACGTGAGTTTGGCTGGCTGGAAAACACTAAAGCAAAATGGCTTTTTTTTTTTTTTGTCAACTGCAATCCAATTTGCTGTTAATTCCATAGCAGAGTATTTAAAAATGGATGCAATTACTAGGTGCCCAGATAACTAAGAACATTATTTTTGGTTCCCATTTAATCTATCAGGTAATTGATTTATTTTTGGTTCTTAAAATCTTTTCTGGGTTTTCTTTTGATTGACTTTTCTTAAAGATTCCTTTTTTTTTTTTTTACTGTCAAGAAACTAGCTATTCTTTCCAAACCCTTCTTGTTCTGGTTGGTTCTTGGTAAGTGCTTTGGGCTTTCATTTGTTACGTGCAGGTGTTTCGTTGACAGCATAGGTGAGTTTTGGAAGTATTCTAGACCCGGTGTAGACTTGGGAAGAGGGCAACACAAGTCACAGAGGCATAACTGGTGTTGTTTCGTTTAGAAATATGTCACAGGATGATTCATTTGGATATGGGCAACTACTGCAGGAGGAAGGATAGGTCTTCAAGTTCACATGTAACTGCCCAACTTCATGTCTGTGGACGGTCTCTGATCGTGGTGACCATGAGGAGTCAGCTGTAGGCTGGCCTGCCCAGGACTCCTGCAGGAGACTCTGAATGTACGTAGAAATGAGTAACAGAAGCAAAATAGCAGATTCTACTCATTTGAACCTTTTTCCAGTCTTCTTAGTCTAATGGGACTTCTGTATGTGCACGTATATGTAATTACCTAACTTACATGGATAAGCACAGTGAGTGCCCAGAGAAGTGCAGAGTAGTATTTTTATGAACTTAGTACAAATAAAAATAAGTATATAGAAGTGCACAGCAAGAACTCACCCTTTAAGTGAAGTTTTTGTAGCAGAAGCGAATAATGCAGAAATCCAACATATTATGTTAACTTATTTGATTGAAATCATGTAGGAGAACAAGCAAATTTGTGGCCACGAGGTATAGAGTCAGACTATAAGAAGTAATTCCAGTGGGACTTTGGATGGGGAATTTGAATTCATTCCCTTGAGCAGTGAGAATGAAGTTTGATGTAAATGCCTTAAAAGCTCAGAAGGTTCAGGCTGAATTCTAATGTCTCTCTCCCACCCCTAGCACCGACTTGTCTAAACTCACCCATATGCTTATCTAGTATTGATTACAAGTCAGCCACACATCTGACTTGCAAAATGAGATGTGATGCTAAGAAATGACAAATAGAAAGACATAAAATCAGAGGGTCAGGGCAATGCATATGTGTTGAAGCAACCACTGGAAAACAAATTTCAAATGTTTTATAGTGTCTCTTGCCAGCCTTGTTTTCTGTCAGTAAGAGGGCAACAGCAGAGGAGTGTGGTTATATGATGTACTTGGGCCTGCTGCTCTTTCTCAGCTGGCCTGAGAAAACATGTACCTGCAAAACACACAAACAGGATGAGGAGTCAGAATCTGGAGCTGCATGTCATTTAGGAGCATTTGTGTGTTCAAAACAAAACCTCTGATAATACCCAGGCAGGTCACCAGTGAATGACACAAAGCTGTAACTAAGCCAAATGACTTCTTGTCTCAAAGTAATTAAACCACTTTTTTTTTTTTTTGTTATTTTTCAGTGGGCTGTTTTACAGCAGAAACCATTAGAATGAAATAAATTCCATGTCTCAAAGGCGAGCTGCTGTTGCCTGATCAGTATTGGAGAAAAGGGGGAAAACAAACCAAAAAACCTGGTAGCACAGCTCTACACCCCTCACCTTTCATCATCTGGAGTGTCACTTGCTCTCCTAAAATCAGAGCCCACAGCTGTGTTAAAGATGGAGTGGCCTGCTTTGAAACCCCTTAGAAAAGCTTCTGGACCTGTGTTAAGCATGATCACTACTGGAAACCCCTACCAGCCTCATCTAAAACGAATGCAGCATCTTGAAATATGTAGTGTTCATTAACTATGCTCCGGTGGCTGTGGGATATAGTTATTATTTGAGCATTTCTTAAATGTTGAGGAGCTGAATAGAACCCTACTAAAAAAAAATAAAATCCCCCAAATGGGGCACTGAGATGTTCAGAACTGTGCTTCCTTCTCTAGCTTTAACTGGCCTTAATTTTTTTAAATCTGACAAACCAGGATTCAGTTGAAAATTTATCGGTGTGTTATACTAAGAAACTACCATTTATAAGTGCAATCTGACATTCATCCACAAAGTTTTAATATTAACTTATAATATTAATGTTATAGTTAACAAAAAAAAGTCATCAAAATACAAAAATCTACTGGTTTGCCCAAATTTTCCAGCCATGCAGCAAGGCAAACACTCTGCCATGACCTCACTCACAGCATTCACTGGTTTGGTATTATTTCCTCCTAATTTGTGTCTTAAGGGCTAGAAAATATATATCTCAAGGCATTGTATGACTGCGGGTGATAGAATTAATTTAATGTACTATGGGATTTCAGAGGGGACAGATGTCTGGAGATCAAATGTCCAGATTTCTTTTTGCTCTGTCATGTCCCTAACTGTGTAAAACAGGCATTTCTGGAGTCTGAGCTCCGGCACGTTCCCCTTCCCTGTGCTGCCCGGGCTTCTGTTCGTTCTCCACCACAGCCTCTGCTCCTCAGGTCATTCTCAGATTTGCTGATCAAGTCAAAGCCTCTCAAAGGCAGGAGAGCTCTAATTTTCCTCTCAAACCTGTTTTTCAAAAATTATTATTAATAAAAATGTGTTAACCATGAAACAGCAAAATTAAAACACTTTTTGCTAAGTGACCCTGTTAAATAACTAAGCTGGGGGCTCCTGGTGAGCTCTGCACAGCCCTGGGCAGAGCTGGGCTCATGGCCATTCCTAGGGAAGCCCTGCAGTGGTGTCCTCAGAGCAGCAGGAATGTCATCCATGTGCAGAACGTCTCCTCTCCTGTGCTTTGGGCAGAACCAGCAGGGCACTAACCCTGCCTTGCATCGCTTCCAGAGAACTTCTTGCACCCCTGTGAGCCCATCTTAGAAATCCTCGTAGCTCCAAACGAATGTTGTCTGTCTCTGACAACCGGCAGCTGATATACTTTTTACCAGAAAGGGATGAAGCATTCTGTGTCTTCCTTTTTTTAGGTTTTGGTTGTGTAATGAATTTGTTACAACACGGAACATACGCACGGAATCATTTTCAAGTAGAAAACCCAAATCCGGGTTGATGCCGCCGCATTGGTGGGCTGGAACAGCTCGCCTGTGGGGGCTTATTTGTTTTGCCTTCAAAAGTGAGCACGGCTTATGTGCTGTTAGTTCCAGAGAAGTGATGCCGTGATGGTACCTGAGCCTGTGTAAACGCTGCCCTTGCTCACAGAACACATCTTGCCTCGTGCCTTGGGCAGCGGGGTGAGGTTCACTGCTGTCCTCAAGGCACAGCGGCCTGGGTCCTGTGGGTTCGCTGTGCCTGTGTCTCCCTTCCCCCTCCCAGCAGGGGAGGAAGAGGCTCAAGGTTTGATAGAAACAACAGCCACAAATGTGTCAACAGAGGTCAGGCATCACTGCAGGTCAGGGCTGGAAGGTACCGCTTCCTTGGTGATCCCATTCCACCCGGGATGGGTGAGTGTAACCACCTGCACCTTCTCCACCCCTCTGTGTACATTACAAATTTCTACTAGATTTAGATAAAATATTTGATTTTTTTCTATGTAAGTGCTCTATATGGTTTTCTAGTTTCATAGTAATGTCCCTAATGATACGATTCCCTATTAATATTCCTAGTCTGATTCCCTATTATGATTCCCTATTAATAAGGTAACTGATTAGTAACAGTTTGGAGCTAGAAGTTTTCTTTACATTTGGTATTTGATACTTGTGAACTGAAAATAACAATAAATAAAAATTTAAGGAGGTGCAAACCTTCTAAAAGTGTAGAAACCACCATAGTAAATAACTTCCGTGTTCTTGAACACCCATTTTATCTTCCTCATTTCTTCCCCTTTTCCCCTTTGGGGCTATGGCAGAGGAGAACAACAGATGGTTATCAGTCAAGAGTAACTAAGGAAACCACAAAACCTGCCCCAATTGCTATGGAGACAGCCATTTCTGTGCTTGGTATGCACTATTTGTTACATCAGCAACCAGAGAGAGTTAAAAAAAGAAAAAAAAAATTGTTCTAAAGCACCTGATGTTGAAAGGAAATCTTGGGTTTGTGTGTATTTGTCCTTGTGGGAAGTGGCAGGAGTAGTCTCCATGTTCATTTGTCACTCGGGTTTTGCTTTAAGCTGATCTGTTGGCTGGTTTTTGACAGCAGCATTTTGATTTGTAAGTTTATGTAATACAAATACTCAGAGTAAATATTTAATACTTCTGGATAGTCTGCAGAATAATTATTTATAAGCAAATCTTCCCCTTCAAATCAGATATCCCTCCCTCTTTGAATTTAACAACCTGGCAGCAGAGGTCGGGTGTGAAAACCGAAGAATGTGGCTGTGCCCAATTATTTCGGGCAGATGAGCTGTTTCTGCACAAAGCTTTAACCATGGCTTTTGGCAAAACCACATCTTTGGGAAACAACAAAAAAGGAATTTTGGAGCACATGTGAAAATCACAGAAGGAGAGATTGCAGCTTGATCACAGCACCTGTATCAGTTTTTTCAATTTTCAAATATAAGCAAGCTCTTATAGAATGATTTTAATGAAGCATCAATAAAGAGTAAAAATTAAATGTGAAAAAAATGCATTAAAAGCCACTTTGAAGGAACTTCATATTATTTTAGTGTAATTGAATTCAATACTGCTTAAAAGAACCATCTTTTCCCCTTTATTGGGGCTTCCTTATCAATTAATTTGAGGATAAGGACTTAAATTGGTATGTGAGAAATTTTACGTAGATGTGTTGGTGTCACTTTCCTTTGAGATTTTAATATTCTGAAAGTTATGTTAGGACATTAAATGTTATAGAGTGTATCTAATTCTTACAGGTTATTGAAGAGCTTAAGTATTATAGTGTAAACTTTACAGGAAAGGGATGGCAGAGACCCAGCAGCCTGTATTAGAAACGAAATGGAAAAGGTTTGGGAAAAACGTTGTCCAAACAGAGGTTATTTTGGAGATACAATTAACAGAATGAATTCTTTTTCTAACAATGATTCTGTAATAAGTTACAGTGAATTTACCTTCCTGCAAAATGGCTATTGACAATTCCTTTAAATACTTTAGTGATACAATGCCTTTAATATGGATATTTCTGGTTAAAAATATAAGTCTTTTATTAATGAGGTAATGGCTCTTGCCTAATTTCAGATTTACAACAGTAGATATCATCTATAACAGTAATTTTGTATCTGTAACTGCAGAACCTTCTTAAATATGCAGCTATTTTAGCGCTGCTTTTTTTATGCTAAACATATGAAATGTGAGAAGCAAAGAATCCTGAACAGTATTTATTATGATGCTTGTTAATGCAGGCTTTTATTTAAGTATTTAACTAGATTTTGGGCAAAATATAGGAAGAGGTTATAGTAATTTAACTACTGTCACAGTATAATTAAACAACAGATTAGCACTTGAGCTCTGTAGTGGCCTTGGTAGTGTTTGAAAATGGAAAAAAAAAAAGTCCCTCGCTGAATAAAGTACAAAACACTGCTTATATAGTTCATTATTGTGAAATGTTGATGCTTGAAGGGCCTCTTCTTCATGAATGTGAGTGTGGCTAATTGGAGAAAAAACACTGAAAGCTCTTATATAGGCAGAGGTTAGTTGGTGTACTGTGAGGAAACCTTGCTACTAATATAAATGTGGGGTTTGAAGCATTAACTGATTTTTAATATTAATAAAAGATGAGATTATTTCAGTTTTGGGAAATTTCACCCTGCATGAATTGAATTCTTTAATATTTTACAATAAGTTTTATGTTTTTAAAAAAACTCTTAAAGCTAGTAGCATCATAACAATTACATCAGCTTTGTTGCTGGGGATTTTTGTCTCTCAAATGCATTTGAAAATTAAATATTCCTTATTGTTGTGAGCAAAACCTTCAGGGCTCAGTATTTAAAGGATTATGTCAAGTGGCAAAAGAATGTCAACATTGAAAAACCCTATTCCTTATGAATATTATTTTAAATGTAACTCTTGTGTAGGATAGATAATGCACAAGTCTAGATGGATAAGCTGGAGTTATACTCTGTCAGGGAAATATTTTAGACATTTAAAGTGGTGTCTTGGCCAAGCCATAGACTCTCCTGTGATATAAATCCATTAAGACACATTCCTCATTTCTTAGAAAGGTGATTTGTATCCAAGTTGTTTTGTTTGTTTGTTTGTTTGTTTTAAAAAACATCAATTTTAAGTTTGGCAGTGAACAATCAGTTGCATACAATTTAGTCACATAATTTTCCTGCTTTTTAATAAAACGTGAGAGTTGGTATTGAGCCCTGCTTAGAGGCAGATCATAATACGTGTGGCTTTATGTATTATAGCTCTACCCTGTGAAAGATGCTTTTTCCTCTGAACGGTTTTATAAATTCTCGCATTGTTTATAAGCATTTGTCTGTGTCACACTCCACCTAAATCCCATTTGCCCATTCAATATTTTCCTTGCTTGAGTGCTTTGCTCCCTTCTCTGAGGTCTTCTGGTATTGCTCTTTGTTATCTGTTCGCATTGTCTGGTTGCTAATTGCCTGTCATGGAGATCTCGGATCCCTGGAGCCTCTTAGGTGAGGTCAGGGATGATAATTCAATCACAGGGAGCTGCTGGGTTTCCCAGGCTGGGATCTCAGCTCACTGACGTTGGAGCCAGGACCTGTTCTGGACACGTCACCATGTCCAGTTCTTTGTGTGCAATCCGTGAGAGGTTTGGCATTTAACCCAAACACTTTCACCCAAATTGAAGGTAGTTATCCACGTCACTTAGCAAAGCTTGGAAGTTCAAAGTTTGGTGGTGTTTATTTGTGTATGCCCTTGGCTTGTATCTCTGGTAATGTGCCACGGCATGGCTGTTTCACACGGCTCAGTGGCTGTGGTTTCATTCATCCTTCAGCCTCTTTTAAATACAGTGGCTCACTTTTTCAGCGTGAGAACACTGTTTTCTTCAGAGGCAGTCGAATCACTTGGTAGTTTTAGAGAAGATCTGAGCTTAGAGCTCTATTCTTTCAAAAGGCAGGAAGGTGTAAACGGAGGTATGAAAAGTGATTTTGTCCATTTTAAAATTGCCTTAAATTTGAGGTTTTGTCGTCTGACCCTTCGTCACCGATACATTGCACCTCTATGTACGTAGCATCCTGTTTGTAATCTTCAGGAGAAGTTTTTCTGGAATGGCTGTGAGCGCTGACAACTAGAGGTGGCATTTAAATCTGAATCAAGGCTTCTGCTGGCCAAGACCATTTTTTAAATTTCCCTGTAAGCCTGGAGCAGCTGATCTGTGTCCCAGGTAGCTGACTTGTGCTCCGTGTGTGTGAGTGCTCCGTTCAGAAGGCAGCGATGGAGAAATGGGAGCGGTGTCACCTGTTCCTCAGGGAAACGTATGTGACAGCTGCTCTGAAATACTGGTTCC